>CAUYON010092339.1:0-15301 GCA_963573935.1 Arctocebus calabarensis
TGTGGTAGGCCAGTTCCAGATAGTTTCATTTCACCTGTAAACTGTATCACTTTTACTGATATTGTAATTTTCAAATGTATAATATGTTTACAGATGTGCCCTGCATTTAGTCTGCCTTGTTCCTATTTTGATTTTTGTTGAGTCTCCTGCCTGCTTGCCAAAAGCTAGGATGCTTCAGGCCCATGTACAATTGAAAGCAGAGGCATCCTTGAGCTTTAAAGCATTGAACAAACTGGAAAGAAAATACAACATACCACATACTGAAGTGAAAAAAAAAAAAAAAGCAAAAGGTTTGTCAGTTTGTGTTGATTTCCAATTGAGCTTGCATTTGAGATGTAAATGTTGTTTTAACAACATGCTTTAATTATAAGAATATTGGATGTCTTCACCCCACTCCCCTTTCATAGGGAGTTGCTGATTCTGCTTTTATAGTGACTCATATTAACTCTAGACCAAATAAAACAAAGAACACTGTAGATCTGAACTATAGTAACCTAATCTTGAAATTATTAAAAATACATGAACCAGATGGCAACCCTCCAGGGTACATTATCTGACACAGACATCAGATTAGAAATTTTGTTTCATAAGCAGACTGCTTAATAACATATATCATCTAGACCTCCATTTAAAAAAAACTACTTTCAGAGAAATTGTCTAGAGGCCAATTACTAAGGGTCCTGACCCAAACTATAGGAAATAAAAATGAATTGACCAATCTGTAACAAACAGAAGTGCTCATTAAATTAATATTAGCACAAAAATTATATACAGTCCCATCCATGAAATATGTATTGGTTTGTTAAGACATCATTATGCCTCACTGTCATTTTAATAGTAATGCATTTTGAGTAGTTGCTGGATCTTGGATGTAAATGACCCAACCTAAGAAGAAACTTATGAAAAACTTTAGGGGCAGCAATAAATCCATAAGGGAGCTAGAAGATACTCCAATAGATTTGGCGTCTCCTTAAGTGTGTGAAGTTTTATTTTCTCTGTTTTCTGTGGGGTAAACCAAGATTACACACTGAGCCTCTTGCAGATTTACACGGGGAGCAGCAGAGAGATATGAACACTTGCTTCCCGATTGAATTCTTTTTCCAACATACCAAATTACCTTACCCAGAACTTGTGATCCTTTCTGTGAGTGAGCAGCAGTCATGTAAGACAGTGAGACCTGGACTGAATCTAAGGAGTATTTGTTCTGCCTAGTGTTTGTTAGTTTGCTTCCTTTGTGGGTCTGTAACTGTTCAGTTTCTGTTACCTGGGATATAAGGGACAATAATATAAGCTACTCATCCTTTGTCAATGCAACCCAAGCACAATTGAAACATGCAGCTTTACTTTCACTCCTTGCTCAAACACTTTGGAGCAGACCCTGGGGCTAAGTGTGCCCATGTGAGCACTGTGGCCTGAGCTGTGCTCTCCCCTCCAGACCTCCAGGCTGATCAGGGAGCTGCTTATTGTCTGTGCAACTGCATTACACTGGACAGTGAGCATTACAATGGACCCATAGCTTCCCTTCCTGGGGTGCTACATTTGATGCCAGTGCGAGCTCTCAGTTCCACAGTGCTGGATCTAAACAGGGATCAGCTTTGCTGCAGTTACCATCATGTCACTCCATCCAGACCAGGAAGGAAACAGGGATTCACCCTTGTACACCCCATTATGGGCAGCTGAACACTCTTCCACCCCAAGGAGGATTTAGGAAGTCCAGGTACCATAGATGCCGACTGAGAAGCCCTGAAGTGACTGCCTCCATAGGACCTAGGCAGGGAGAGCCGTGGTCTCCGGGTGGCCCAGGCCCTTTGGCCTCACCTCTGAGACCCTCACATTGCCATGTGGCCCCAAGGCTCTGCCCCTGTCACCTGACCCCACAGCCCAGTAAAAGCAGCTACTATGCTACCCCTGGACCCTGTGGCCCCTCCCCTGAGGCTCTTGCACAGCTGCATGAACCTGCTGCTCCTCCTCACCCCTTGGGAGGAACTGCTCCCATGGAAAAACACTCTGCCAGGGATTCACTAGCTTCAAGCCACTATCACACCTGAAGCTGGCTGGAGTGAACACCAGCAGCCCTGACATCCTCAACCACTGCCTAGTTAGCCTAACCAGGCTGCAAATGTCATTGCTGCTCTGCTGGGCAGAGCAATATCCCACAATGTCAGCCCCCATGAGGACAGGCTTGCCCTAACCTCTTTACTTAAGGCTCCAATAATCTCTTGGGGAATAACCTACCACATGCCATGAAGATCAACTTGTAGTGTGACAAAAATAGGGGAACAGGACAACACAGAACAGCTGCAATGTAGGCTCTCAGTGCATCTATCCATCCTCTGAATATGAATCTCACAGAATATGTCACAAAAGCACCCTATAGGTTCCTCTCCTTCTTCTCACTTAGCAGGAGAGTTCTCAGCAAAGGAAAACAGATGTGTTGCAAACCTATCTACCCTGAGTGAGAGAAGAGTTTTCAGATGGGAAAAAACCAGCAAAAGCATTCTGGTACCATGAAAAATAATCTAATTTAACACCCTCAGGGGATCATGATAGTTCTACAGTAATAGACCCCAATGAAAAGAAATTCAGAATATGGATGGAAAATAAGATATATAAGATTAAATAGAAAGTTGGAAACCATCACAAAGAAGGAAAAACAAACAAAAAACAAAAAAAACACAGGTTTCAGAACATGAATAAAAAAATGGGAGATGGTGGCAAGATGGCTGAGTAGAGACTCTGCTTGTTGGACTGTCCTGGGGGAAGGAAGAATTTCAGATAAGGGAGAGGGGAGAGGGGATGCAGCTCAGGTACAGGTCAGAGGGAGAAGTGCCAGACCCTGGGGGACCTCATGGAGAAAAATTATAAAGTAGGGAAAGAAGAGATATCAGAAAAAAAAGGTATCAATAAGAATAGCAGGAGAGCGGCTCAGAGCACAGTGCAGTGGTAAGGGAGAGGATCTCTTTCTCTTTCTCACACTCTTTTGATCACTGAGCTACCAAGTTACTTGGAAGCTTTTCCAATCCCATGAGCCTAAGAACTATAGAAACCACAGAATCATAGGAAGAATTTGTATGATCACAGAACTTGGACATTGTATGTGTGATTCCCTCCAAGGACAGTGACCTGAGAGACTGAAGGGCCAGCTTTCTTTCATTCAAACTTTTATCCTTCCCTACCTCTCCCCCACCCAATTCAACTGGGAGAGCTATTTGAACTAAGAATTTGGTGAGCAGCCACCTATCACCAGTTGCCAGGTCTTCCATTCTGAGGTTTCCCGAGAGGTTGGGACCTACACCTTTCTCCTTGAGGATTTGCAGTGCCTGCTGGTGTTTAGCAGAAATGAATATAAGTAGATTTGACTTGTAGTCTGGATCCTGTGCCCCCAGGACAAATTGGGTTAGTAGGGGACACAGTGGATAGGTTCAGGAGTTGGACTTGGGGTGTGAAGAAGCTCATCTGGATCAAACTGATGTAAGAGTAGCATGGGGGTCTGAGACTTGATGACTGGGGGAAAATATTCATCTTCCCAATAGGAAAATTGCATTGTCAGATTAGGTTGGGTCCTCTAGTAGGGAAGATCCTAGCCTATGGCTTCATAACAACCAAGAATAGTATATTCAGGCACCTATGGGCAGGAGTAACACAAGAGAGGTGGAGTTTATTTTCAACAACCATTTGGGTAAGTGCAGCCCCTTCTTCACAAGTAGCTCTCTGTTTGGTGAATCATCCTTGACCCTCCTAGCAACTCCCCTTAGCTGCTGAAAAAAAAAACAAAAAACAAAAAACAAACCTCTGAGATCTGCTGAGTCTTTATAGAGCAAAGAGCCTTCCAGGCTTGCAGATCCTAACCATGCCCGGCCTCAATCCATTTATGCTGTGGGGAACATCAGGAAACCAGTGGGAGATACAGGGTCCCTCCCAAAGCATTCAAGCATCAATAGTCCCCCGAAGGACTATTCCACAGGCACAAAAGCACATCTGTGCACTTGGCTCTCTCCTGCAAGCATCAACCACTGACAGGGATCATAATTCTATAGCTCATTATAGCATCTGCCAACTCAATCAGTTCTAGTTCTCACAAGCATCACCCATTATCTTGAGGATTAAACTAGGGGTCCTAATGCAGTTCACAATGTTGGAAAGAGGTAAAGACATCAGGATTGAAGCAGCCTGAGGAGGCAATGCTTTTTAGGAGATAATCAAAAATTATAGGTATCTTGATCTGTGGGAGTTCTTGCTCTTTCACTGCAGACCTCTGGGGTGATCAGAAAGCTGCTCAGAGTCTGAACAGAGACATTCCACCAGAGAACAGCTATAGCAGAGATATGATGCCTGCCACCCCCAGGTCTGCAACTGATGCCATCCTGATTGCTTTGGTGCATTAAGCCAGGTTTGCTTGGACACAGACTTCCAGCAGAGCCCTTGCATCACCCTTGCTGAGCTGTGGAAGGTTCAGACACTCCTCTGTGCTCTGTACTCTTCTCCTCAGGAATGGGAGCATGACAGAGAAGGAGTCTCAGATGCCAAAAACACCACTTAGGAAGTCAGATACTACTGCTTCAATGAGTCCTGGGTGTGGAGGGAAAACCTTGGCTGACCAGCAGGGCTGACCTGCCTATACAGATACTGGACTATTCAGACAAACCCCTGCATGTGTGAATAGGTATCAGCCATTCTCAGACTGGTGAAACAGCCCAAAATATGGGCACCTCTTCAGCACCAGCTCTGAAGCTCTCACTGTGCCTAAAGGAGAGGCTCTGCTTCTGTAGCTGCAGGGCCCCTATCAGGACTGCAACTCCACCCCAAGGCTCTGGAGTTAGGCTTAAACCCAAAAACCCCACTCCTGAGTGTCCACTACTACTAATGGGTCAGGAGGACCTCTCTGAGGTCATAAACTTCACTCAGACCCCCTTCCCCAGCCCCGAGCAGCTATCACTTATGGACTCAGTTTGAAATAGTCACCAGCAAAGGAAAATAGGTGCCTTGCAATTCTATCAACCCAGAACTGAGAGAAGAGGAGCCATATGAGAAGAAACAAGCAAAAGAACCCAGGCAACATGAAGAAAAAGCTCAACATCCCCAAGGGAAAATAATGGAGCTAAAGGAGTGGACTCCACCCATAAGGAAAATGCCAAAATGACAGAAATGGAATTCAGAATATAGATGGCAAATAAGTGAATGGAATTGAAGAAAAGTTAAAAACCAACAAAAAGAAGCCAAAAAAAAAAAAAAGAGAAAGCAATGAAAAAAAATTTAAACAGTCACTAGAGAGCTAGATTATATGAAAGGATATAACAACTTGAAGAAATGAAAAGAATCATTTAATAAATTTTAATACACAATAAAAAACTTTAGCAAGAGGATCAACAAAGGAGAATAAATATTCTCAGAGCTTACAGAGCTTGAAGACAAGGCCCTTCAGATAAGCCAGTCATTCAAAGAGGTATGGGAGAGTATAAAAATGTCCAAGCCATTGTTAAGAGAGATAATGGGACTATGAGAAGTCAACTAACATTCAAATTATAGGTATCCTCGAGGGAGAAGAGGAAAGCAGGTGTTACCATTTTAATATTAAGTAAAACTTACTATAAGCCAACACAGATAAAGAAAGGCAAAGAGGATCATTATATAGTGCTAAAGAGAGCAATGCAACAAGAAGACATAGAAATCCTGAATATCTATGTGCTCAAGACAGGAGGTTCCAGATACACAAAGCAAATTTTACTAGGGCTAAGCAAAGAAATAAATGGCACCATTGTAATTGCTGGGGACCTCCATACCCCATTGTCAGAACTCCACAAATCATCAAAGCAGAAAATAAATCAGCTTGGACTTAAATCAAGCTCTAAATCAAATGGACCTAACAGACATTTACAGAATATTATCCTCAAAAATGACAGAACATACATTCTTCTCAGCAGCACAAGGGACATTCTCCAAGAATAATGATATGTTAGGCTACAAAACAGGTTTCAACAAATCAAAGAAGTAAAATTCATACCATGTACCTTCTCAGACCACAGTGGAAAAAAACTGAAATCAATCACAAGAGAAATACATAAACATAAACAAAGCCATTGAAATTAAGCAATCTGCTTCTGAATGAACTGAATGACAAAGGGGACACAAACTATTAAAATCTATAAGACACAGCAAAAGCTATCATAAGGAGAAAGTTCATAGCCTTAAGGGCCTTCATTGAAAAGACAGAAAGATTATAAATTAAATCCTTTCCCATCTCATGTCAGACATTGTCCAATAAAATGATTTTCCTATTTAGTTCTGATGTCAGATTTGTTGTTGTTGCATTTGTTTTGCTATTTGAGTCTGGTTGACACGTTTTCTCATGTAGTATCAACTGTACCCAACAGAGCAGATTGTACTCTTTCTATTTCTTGGCAGTTTTGATGTGAACAGGTGAGCATGCATTGTATTTGTGCAGTTGTGCTTGTAGGAAAATGGCAGGGAGAAGGCATGTAAGTGATGATGATATTGCAATGTGAACTTTTGAGGACAATAAAGTTGAAGGAGAGTTTAATGATGAATGTGAGCATGAATAAACACTTCCTATATGTAATGAATTTAGTTTCAGTGAATCTGAAGCTAGTGATGAAGAAGATGATGATGATAATACTTAACGTGTATCAAATAGGTGAATGATTTATGACAATGATGATTGAGATCTTATAATGTTCATGTATTCTATCACACAACAGGGATTCCCCCTTCCTAAAGGTGCTTGGCAAAAAACAGAACCGAAATAATTTCAGCTTTTTCTCAGATGATCTTATTGGTGAAAGTGTCAGTACAACAAATAGGTATGCATCAGAAAAAACACAGTAAGTGTCTTCACTAAGAAAATACTCAATGCAGCCCTCACAGAAGAATGTTTCATCAGAATAAAGGAAGGTGTTCTTTGGTGTAATACTGAATGTGGCTCTGAATTTCAAGGTGTAATTAGTTAACTATTTTGCCAAAGATTGGCTAGATAGAATCTCATTCTATAAGGATGTTTTCTCTCATGTTCATTCTTTCCAAATATTCTGGATGCTGCATTTAATTCCTGCTGTCACAGCTCAAGGGAGTGTATACACCTGAGGAAGTGAAGTGACAAATGTTAGTGAGTATATTGACAATAAATGCAAAGAACTTTATGTCGTGGGAAGAAACATCACTATAGATGAGAGCACAGTAAGTTTCAAAGGAAGGATTCAACTCAAGTGCTACTGTCTGAAGAAGGCTATAAAGTGGGGAATATGAAAATTTTGCCTGTGTGATTCAGAAAATTATTATATGCTTTCTCACATTCCCTATCATGGCAAGACAACAACAGAAAGTGTTATTTGTCTGGATTTTCCATTTATATCTCTAATAGTGATTCATTTCACACAAATTTCACAAGCACATATGAGTGGTTTAGGCTATCACATATACATCAACAGGTTCTACACAAGCCCTCAACTTGCTCAGGAATTGCATAAAGTGCAATACATATAACAGGAAAAAATACATATAACAATACATATAACAGGAAAAATTATGGCTTCTAGAGAAAGTTTTCCATGTGAAAACTTACTCAGGAATTGCATAAAGTGCAATACATATAACAGGAAAAAATACATATAACAATACATATGACAGAAAATACATATAACAGGAAAAATTATGGCTTATAGAGAAAGTTTTCAAGTGATCTGAAAAAGAAGAAACCTAAGGAATATGAATTATTTGCCTATGTTATATGAAACTGATATGTCTTACATTCTGTGACAAGAGGTTTGTGACAACGCTGAATACATTCTTTGTCCTTCAAACACAGTTGATCAATGGTTATAGGAAGAATAAGCCTATTCAATTTGAAAAATTGGAAGTTATTTCAGAATACACAAAGTTTATGAGAAGAGTAGACAAGCTGATCAGTACTGCAGGTATTACAGATTTACAAGGAGGTTCTACAAATGGAGTAAAAAAATTGCAGGACAAAATTTGTAGCAGTTGTGAACAGCTACATCCTTTACTTAATAGAAGGAGAGTGGAGAAAAAGTACAGACACATCTTTCTTATAGGAGAAATCTCATCACTCACCTTATGAACAATGTGAGGAACAGAAATTCAAGAAAGAGGGGAAGAACATCATCTTCTGACACTGAGGAAAGGCTAAATGAGAAGATGCATTAATAAAAAAAATCAACAAAGGATTACATGATTTGTAGCAGAAGAAATGAGAAAGGTGGAAGGAGAGAAACCAGTTTCTACTGTGAGACCTGCAACGGGAAGCCTGGACTTAATCTTGGAATTTGCTTTAAAAAGTATCACACTCAATAAAAGTTATAAATAAAAACACTTTAATTATATTATGTAACCTAAAATAGATAATAAAATCATCAGGTGAGTTTATATTTATGTTTTTCTCTTTTAGAACTGCAGGATATTTACAAATAATCCACCAACCTTTTTCCTGTGCCAAATAAATGAGAGCTGGGGAGTATGTAGGTGTCATATCTCAAGAGACTAAAAAAAGAACAAATAAAATCTTAAGCCAGCAGAAGAAACAACAAAGCTCTGAATAGAACTAAATGAAATGGAATCCACAAAAATAACATAAAGGATCAACTAAATAAAAAAAATTAGTTCTTTGTAAAGATAATCAAAATTGATAGGCCACTAGCTAAATGCACCAGAAATAAAAAAGAAAGGACTCAAATAAGCTCAGTCAGAAAATAACAAGGAAACATCACAACTGATATTACATAAATATAAACCAACATCTCTAAAACTACTACAGAAACCGCTACGCTATAAACTAGAAAATGTAGAGAAAAATGGACAATTTCCTGCAAACCTTTCAATCTGGTATCGAGAAGAAACAAGTTTTGAGGAGACTAGTAACAAGCAGAAAGATGGAAGCAGTAATAAAAAAATCTCCTAACAAATAAAAGCTTGGATCAGGCAGATTCACAGTTGAATTCTACCAGACTTGCAAAGAAGAATTGGAGCCTACCCTACATAAATTATTCTATAACACTTAGAAGGAAGAAATCCACTCTAAACCTTTATGACGCCAGTAACTAGTATCACTTTAATACCAACAGCAAGAAAGAAAACAAATAAAAAAAGAAACTACAGAACAATATTCCTTATGAATATAGTCAAAATACTAGCAAACCAAATTCAATAATATATTATAAGGATAATTCACCATGATTACGAGGGTTTCATCTAAAGGATGCAAGAATGGTTTAATATATGCAAAGCAATAAACATGATTCACCACATAAACAGAAGCAAAAACAAAGACATATGACCATCTCTGTGGATGAAGGGAAAGTATTACGATAATCTAGCACTCTTTCATGATAAAAATCCTCAACAAACAAGGCACAAAGGGAATATACCTGCAAATGCTATAAGCCATATATGAAAAACTCACAGCCAACATCATACTAAATAGGGAAAAGTTGAAAGCATTCTTCCCAAGAACCACAGCAAGTCAAGGGTGCCCACTGGCACTTCTTTTGTTCAACATAGTATTGGAAGACCTGGCCAGAGCAAGCAAGCAAAAAAAAACAAAAACAAAAAAAGAAAGAAAGGGTATACAATTCAGGAAAGAGGAGATCAAACTGTTTTTTTATGATATGATCTTGTATCTAGAAAACTGTAAACATTCCACTAAAAGTCTCTTAGATGTATTAAATGCATCAGAGCCTAAAGTTACAAAATAAATGTACAAAAGTCAGTAGCATTTCTATATATTAATCACGGTGAAGTTGAGAATCAAATCAAGACCTTAGTACTATTTAAAATAGGTACAGAGAAAATAAAATACCTAGGAATATACTTAACCAAGAGGTAAACAATTTCTATAAGAACTGCAAAACATTAATGAAAGAATCACATAAAAAATAGAAAAATATGTCCTGCTTATGGATTGGTAAAATTAACATTGTTAAAATGTCCCTACTGCCTAAAGTGATTTTCAGTTTCAATGCACTCCCCATCAAAACACCAAAATCATATTTCACAGGTGTAGAAAAAATAATTTCATGCAAAAAAAAAAGCCAGAATAATAAAATAAATCTAGGCTATAGTAACCAAAACAGCATAGTACTGATATAAAAGGAGATTCACAGACCAATGGAACAGACTAGAGAATACAGAAATAAATTAAAAATAAATGTACCTACAATCAATTGGTCTTTGATAAAGCAGACAATATATACTGTGGAAAGGAAGCCCTATAAAACAAATGGTGCTGGGTAAACTGGATAGCTATATGCAGAAGAATGAAACAGAATCCCTAAATGCTGCTATATATAAGAATTAATTCAAGATGGAAAAATACTTAAATGTAAGTCATGAAACAACAAAATTTTAGAAGAAAACGTCCATTTCTTTTATGACTAATATTCTATGGTATATATTTACCACAGTTTTAGTAATCCATTCATGTGTTGATGGGCACTTGGACCGATTCCACATCTTTGCAATTGTGAGCTGGGCTGTGATGAACAAATGTAATGCAAATGTCTTTATGGTAAAATGATTTTTTTCTTCTGGGTTGATATCTAGTAATGGAATTGCTAGATCAAATGCAAGGTCTTCTTTTAGCTTGTTGAGGATTTTCCATACTTTGTTGCAGATGGGCTTTATTAATTTGTAGTCCCATCAGCAGTGTAGGAGTGCTCCCTGATTGCATTAATGTACACAGCTATGATTAAAAAAAAAAAAAAAGAGTGCTCCCTTCTCTCTACATTCATGCCAACATCTGCAATTTAGGGACTTTTTGAGGTGGGCTATTCTAATAGATAAATAACTCCATGCCCACACAAGAAAAATCACAATTAAATTTAAGTGAGAGAAGATGGGAGGGAAAGGGGATGGGGATTGTAAGCTCTTACCTAATGGGCACAATGGAAGGGTATACAGCACAACCTTGTGAGTGAAGGGCTCAGCTATTACTTGAACTTTACCTAACAAATACAAACAATGCAACCTAATCATTTACAGTCTCATATTAACCTGAAAAAAAAATTCAGAAGTAAAAAAAGGAAAAACTCTTCTAGACATCTAGGGAAAGAATTTATGAATAAGAATCCAAGGGCAAATACAGCTTAAAATAAATAAATAGGACTTAAGTAAATTAAAAAGCTTCTGCACAGCAAAGGAAATAATCAACAGAGTAAATAAACAACCTATAGTATGGGAGAAAATATTCACAAATTATGCTTCTGAAAAAAGGATAATATGCAGAATCTATATAGAACTCAAACAAGAAAACCAACCTCTTTAACAACTGGGCAAAAGAGATGAACATAAGTTTTTCAAAAGAGGATAGATAAATGTCCAGGATGAAAAAATGCTTAATATTTCTAATCATCAAGGAAATGCAAATTTAAACCACACTCTGACACTTTACCCCTGTCAGAATGGCCACTATGGAAAAAAAACAAAAACAAAAGCAACCCAAACAATAGATGCTGGGTAGATGCAGAGAGAACAGAACTACACTGTTGGTGTGTCTGCAATTTGGCACATCCTTTATGGAAAACAGTGTGGATACTCTTCAAAGAAATAAAGACAATAATCCAGTAATCCCACTAGTGGGTGTCTACCCACAGGAAAAAAGGTCATTTTATAAATGGACACCTGCACTTGAATGTTTATCTCAGCACAATTCACAATTGCAATGATGTGGGATCAACCCTAGTGCCTATCAGTTTATGAATAGGTAAAGCAAATGTGGTATATGCATGGAGGACTATTCAACCCTAAGATGGAATGAAATAACATCTTTTGCAGCAAATGGATGGAACTAGACACAATAATTCTAAGCAAAGTAACTCAAGAACAAAAAAAAGTAACACCATATGTACTCTGTAAATAATTGGGAACTGAATGATGGGCACACATGGACACAAAGAGATATGAAGAACATCGGAAACCAAGAACAGTATTCTGGTGTTGGACATGCTCAAAGTTCTGACTTTAGAATTATACAAGACATCCACATAACAAAAACTTTTGTAACCCCTAATATTTTGAAATAAAAAGGTAATAGAAAGAAAAAAATCCTCTCTTTTCTAATTGGCAGATAACTATATTTCTGTATTAATTTTGACAGTAGAGACATTTAAATATTCCCACCCAATAACACAAGGCAATTTTTTATTGTTTTCTAATAAAATTATTTATTTTTTTTCCTATAACTTTCCCATTTCATTTATTGTTATAGGTGTATAGTCTATGCAGTTGCCATGGATAGATGTTTTTTCTTGTCTGTTGGCCAAAAGTCAGCTTTTATTTTTATATATTCTTTTTGTGTTCAGTCACATTGGAAATCTCTATGAAAAATAAATGAATTAAAATGCATAAAAACATTTTGAAAGTGCTTAGCATATTATTCCTTAATGAATGTTAGCTAGTATTGGAAATAATAGACATTGTCTAGTTGCTTATTTTAGTCAAAATGGCTTACATGTATTTTCATGTACAAGAGTGTTGCTAGTGCCAACTGCTTTTCTCCTTCTTGGCTAAAATAAAAAATATTGTACACTTTGAAAAAAATCAATTTATATTACATCAACAATGTGAAGTTTATATACATTTATTTTTTAAACCTGCTTTCTTGAGGTATAATTTACATATAAAAGGCTGTAGAAATTTAGTGAATAGAACTTGCTTAATGAATCACCATGTTGTTTTGCTTCATGACTGGCCAATTTCTATTATTACCAACAATGCACAAGGCCTCCCTTTCCTCCACATCCTCACCAAATCTTGTTGTCTTATGGTTTTTGGATAACCATCCTAACAGCTATGAGGTGGTATCTCATTATGATTTTGGTTATGATTTACATTTCCCTGATGAATACTGGTGTTCAACACCTCTTATTTATATACCTGTTGGCCATTTGGCCATTTGTATGGTTTTGGAGAAATGTCTGTTCAGGTTCTTTGCCCATTTTATTTTAACTTTTTAAAAAATTTTATTAAATCATAGCTGTGTACATTAATGCAATCATAGGGTATGATGTGCTGTTTTTAGATCCAACTTGAAATATTTTTATCAAACTGGTTAATATAGCCTTCACAGCATTTTCTTAGTTATTGTGTTAAGACATTTATATTTTACATTTAGTAAGTTTCACATGTACCCTTGTAAGATGCACGGTAGGTGTGGTCCCACTGATGACCCTCCCTCCACCCATCCTCTCCCTCTCCTCCCTTCCTTCTCCCCTTTCCCCATGTTCTTGGGCTATAATTGGGCTATAGCTTTCGTATGAAAGCAATAAGTTGGTTTCATAGTAGGGCTGAGTACGTTGGATACTTTTTCTTCCATTCTGGAGACACGTTGCTAAGAAAAATATGTTCCATCATGTAAACATGAAAGAGGTAAAGTCTCCATCTTTCTTTAAGGCTGCATAGTATTCCATGGTGTACATATACCAATTTATTAATCCATTCATGGGTTGATGGGGACTTGGGCTTGTTCCATGACTTAGCAGTTATTAATTGGGCTGCAATAAACATTCTGGTACAAATATCTTGTTATAATGTGATTTTTGGTCTTCTGGTTATATACCTAGTAGAGGAATTGTAAGATCAAATGGTAGGCCTAATTTTAGATCCCTAAGTGTTCTCCAAACATCTTTCCAAAAGGAATGTATTAGTTTGCTTTCCCCCCAGAAGTGTAGAAGTGTTCTATTTTCTCCAAATCCATGCCAACATCTCTGGTTTTGGGATTTTGTGCAATAAGATTTGGTCCAATCTTATTGGAGTTAGATGATATCTCAAAGTAGTTTTGATTTACATTTCTCTGATGATTAAGGATGCTGAGCATTTTTTCATATGTCTGTAGGCTGTGCACCAGTCTTCTTCAGAGAAGTCCCTGAAATGGGATCACTTGTTCTTTTCTTGCTAATACATTTGAGTACTCTTTGGATTTTGGATATTAAAACTTTGTCAGAGACATAACCTGCAAATATCTTCTCCCATTCTGAGGACTTTCTGCTTGCTTTACTTACTGTGTTCTTGGCTCTGCAGAAGCTTTTTAGTTTGATCATGTCCCAGTAATGTATTTTAGTGTTGCTTTGATTGCCTGGGGAGTCCTCCTTATAAAATACTCTCCAAGACTGATTCCTTTAAGAGTCTTCCCTGTACTTTCTTGTAGTATTTTTATAGTTTCATGTCTTAAGTTTAAATTTTTAATCCAGTGAGAGTCTTTTTTAGGTAATGTTGAAAGGTGTGAATCCAGTTTCAGTCTTCTACAGCTCACCAGCCAGTTCACCCAGAGCTATTTGTTAAATAGGGTATGTTTTCCCCACTGAATGTTTTTAATTGGCTTGTCAAAGATCAAATTATTCTGTTCCATACATCTACCTCTCTGTTTTTGTGCAAATACCATGTTGTTTTGATCACTATTGATTTATAGAATAGTCTGAGGTTTGGTAGCATGATTCCTCCTGCTTTGTTTTTATTTCTGAGTAATGTCTTATGTATTCCATGTTTTTTCTGATTCCAAATAAAAAAAGTATTATTTTTTTGAGATCTTTAAAGTATGACAGCAGAACTTTAATATGGATTGCATTAAAATTGTATATTGCTTTGGGTAGTATGGATATTTTAACAATGTTGATTCTTCCTAGTCATGGTATGTTTTTCCATTTATTAACATCTTCAGCTATTTCTTTTCTTAGAGTTTCATAGTCCTTTTTATAGAGATCTTTCACACCTTTTGTTAGGTAAACTCCCAAATATTTCATCTTCTTTGGCACTACTGTGAACGGGATGAGTCCTTGACTGTTTTTGAGAATGACTATTGTTGGTATATATGAAGGCTACAGATTTGTGAGTGCTGATTTTGTAACCTGAGTCACTGCTGTAATCCTTGATTACTTCTAAGAGTTTTGTAGTAGAATCCCTGGTGTTTTCAAGATATACAATTATGTCATCTGTGAAGACTGAAAGTTTGATCTCTTCTGACACTATATGGATACCCTTGATTGCCTTTTCTTGCCTAATTGTGATGACTAAGACTTCAATTACAAGGTAAAAAAGCAGTGGAGACAAAGGGAAACCTTGCTTGGTTCTTGGTCTGAGTGGAAATGATTTCAATTTAACTCCATTCAATACAATATTGGCTGTGGGTTTGCTGTAGATGGCCTCTATCAGTTTAAGAAATGTCCCTTCTATACCCATTTTCTTAAATTTTCTGATATGAAGGGATGCTGGATATTATCAAAAGCTTTTTTTGCATCAATTGAGAGAATCATATGGTCTTTTTAAAAAAAATTGTTTATGT
>CAUYON010092340.1:0-13928 GCA_963573935.1 Arctocebus calabarensis
TCTAGTATGGCTTCCATTCCCCTGGGGCTTTCTTCTTCCCTTTCTGGAATACCTATAACTTGTATGTTTGAATACTTCATAGAGTCCCATAATTCCGCCAGTAACGTTCTGCTTTCTCTCTCTTCTTCTGTGCCTCTTTAAGCATCTTAGTGATCTCAAGAGCTTTGTCCTCTACCTCTGAGATTCTTTCTTCTGCATGGTCTAATCTGTTGTTGATACTTTCTACCTCATCTTTAAGTTCCCTAATTGACTGCTTCATTTCCCTCATCTCTGCCATATCCTTTTTATATTCTTCTCTTAATTGGTTCTGTTTTTGGATTTCTTTTCCCACTTTATCAGCATTTTCCTTCATTTCTTCCTTCATTTCCTTGATTGTTTTCATCATCTGTATTCTAAATTCCCTTTCTGACATTTCTAACATTTCCTTATAGGTGGAATCCTCTACAGTATTTACCTCACAGCCCCTTGGGGAGGGTCGCTCTGGACTGGTCTTTCATAATTCCAGGAGTTTTCTGCTGATTCTTCCTCATGATTTCTTTTATCTGTTTCCTTGCCCTAATTCCTAATTTTCCTTTCACTTCCTCCTGCTCTTTAAATTGCCGTGCTTCTGGACTGGGGTTTCGATGAGTCCTTCTGGTACAGGACCAGAGGATGAGAAGATTGAAGAGCAAGAAGGGAAAAAAGAAAGAAAGAGAAGAAAAACAAAAAGAAGAAAGAAAAGAAAAGAAAAAGGAGGAAGGAGAAGGGTTGGGTAGAAGCAACTATTGACCCAAAGTAGAAAGGCACAGAAAGAGGGGATGGGAACAATATAGGTGTATAGTAGGGTACTTTGACCCAACCTTAAGAGCCCCCAACCTCTGGGGGTGCCTGGTTGGGTGATTAGGTCAACAGCTCTTTGCCAGCCTGTTTGGACAACAGTAACCCACTTCCACCAAGTAGAGAGGGAAGACAAAAATGCAATAAATCAAATCAAAACAAGCAAAACAAAAACTTTACAGGATAAGATTGGGAAAAAAACAATTACTATGTGTAGAAACACTAGCAAAATTGATGTCTAATTGTTGAAAAAGGCAACTATGGAAAATTATATCTAAACTAAAAAAATGAAGAAATAAAAAAAAGAAAAGAAAAATCTTTAAGGAAAATGTTGAAATTAAAAACAAAACAACAATAACGAAAACAAGCAAACAACAGCAACAAAAAAACCCAAAACAAAACCAAGAAACAAAGCAGTATATATATCTTGCTGATATTGTCTGGGCAAGAGGTGATCTTCTGGGGTATAATATGTTAATCACAATGTTGATATGGCTGAACAAAATGGAGACCAGAGGCCTCTAATGATTTCTCAATCCCCACAGGGTGGAGAGCAAAATCCTCCTCAGCCTGTTTAGAAGGCACTTTAAATTGCTAACTTGGGCTAAGCAGAAGCTTTCCCAGGAAAGCACTTGTTGCTGGGATCACTCTTTAAGTGGTTATCCACTTACCCAGCATGCCAAAACCGGTCTCACCCTATGCCCCTGAGGGCTAATGCTGCAAGGCGTCTCAGTCCCCGCCTTTAGGCTGCTCAGTCACTAGATTACTCGCTCCTGCCTGATGTTTGTTCTGCGACCCTGAGGGTGGAGCTTGCTGGAGCAGTTCTCCTACGATGGCTCCGCACGGCCCACAATCAAACACTGGTAGCTATATCTGGCTTGGTGGCTCAGTCTGGAGCCCCAGACAACACTCAAAGACCCCCACACTCTTGCCTCAGTTCTCCCAAGGCAGTTCAACTGAGTGCCAAGTCCAAAAGAAACCCAAACAGCTCACAGGCAAGGCCTTTCCAGTTTACAATCTCACTGCTGCTGTAGCCACAGCTGCCAGCTGGATTAGACTAAATGAACACACGCAACCACTTGCCAGATCTCCACTGCTTTTGCCTTCCTAAGGGGGATCCAAAGTCTCACGCTGTCTCCCTGTGTCCCCATAGGGATGTTTTTGGGCAGATCTCACCAGCCAGAGATGCCTGAATTCTTCTCTCCCTAGTCTCACCGTGCACAGTTGCAAGGAAGCTGTTACTCGGCTGCCATCTTAAACCCACTCCCTTTTTCCCTATTCTTATCCAATTTAAAATATTTTATTATTTTCCTATGTAATTAATTTTCTTTCATAAACTTATGGATTTTTGTTATTGATTTATAGCTTAATTCTATGATGATCAAAGAATACACTTATTTCAAATCTTTGAATTTTGTTTACGCTTGCTCCGTAATCAGTTTCAGTAAATGCTCTATTTGCATTTGAAATAACTGTGGACTTCCTCAGCATCTGTTCCAGTATTCTATATATGAATTTATGTATGACAGTTAATCCTGCTAATATTAAGATTTAAGATTTCTATATCCTCATTGATTTTTTCACCTGATTATTGTAGCAGTTACCAAGAGATATGGTCTTATAAACTGACTAGAAGTTTGGTTGATTGCTCTTTATAATTTTGCCATTTTTTGTTTTTATACATTTGATTTTCTAATTCTATTCCCACTCTCTTATAAACTAACTCTTTCAAAATAATTAAGTATAAATATTTATATCTAGCAAAATTTTTTGCCCCAAATTCTTTCTCAGATATTAAAATAGTTCCACCAGCTTTCCTTTAATTCAACTTTGCCATGTATATAACTCTGTTGCCATGCAATTTTTATCCTTTTTATAATATAGTCTTTTTATATAGAAAATATGTATTGTTACTAATTTGAGTTTTTGACATCACAGGTATTAATACATAGATTAATTCAATTTACAGTTTCTTTTGCTCTAAATGTGCAGGTTAATCTCCTAATTGTAATATAGTCTTAAAGTATGTTTCTTACAAACAGCACACAATTGCTATTGTTGTTTAATCAAGTCTGACAATACATAATTTTAACTGGAGCATTTAGCCTATTTACATTTACCTTTATTACTGAAATAAGAGTTTATATTTACCATCTCATTATTTGTATTTTATTGATCTCATATTCTTTTTACATAACTGCACTGAAATATACTTTATATTTCATAATGTTCATCTTTTTTTAATATATTTACAGAATTGTGAACCATTGTTATAACCTAATCTGAGAACATTCCAGTCCCATATGTTCTTTTTTCATTTCTCTCCTTTCTTACTTCTTTTAAATTAACCAAATATTTTGATATTCCATTTTCCCTCTGTAAGGTTGAGGTTATATTTTAGTATTATTTCAGTTGGTATCCTAGAGATTACATATGCATCTATGACCTTTAATAATATAATACAAATTACTGGCTTTACCACATTCCAAAAAAGTTAGGACCTTACATGTTTAAAAATTTTATTCTCTTCCATCTTTTGTGTTGTTATTGTCGTGGATTTTAATTACACATATATTTTAAACCCCATATGGCAATAATATAATTATCCTGTATAGGCAGCATCCATTTATACTTGGGTGCATATTACTCTTAGCCTTCATTTCTTCCTGCAGTTTCTATTTTCAGCCTGGTATCATTTCCCTTCTGCCAGGAGAACTCCATTTCCTATCTCTAAATTATCTCAATTTTTTGTTAGTCTGGAAATGTCTTTATTTCACACTCACTTTTGAAGGACATTTTATCTGGTTAGAAAAGAGTTTTAGTGATTATTTTTCTCCACAACAT
Source organism: Arctocebus calabarensis (assembly GCA_963573935.1). NCBI lineage: Eukaryota > Metazoa > Chordata > Mammalia > Primates > Lorisidae > Arctocebus > Arctocebus calabarensis. The sequence continues at coordinate 3,661 of CAUYON010092340.1, forward strand.
TAAAGATACTATGTCTTGGTAATCTAGCTCATACTTATTTATTGCATCATCAGATTTTAGTCCCATTACGGCTTTTTTATTTTTACCTTCTCCTATTGCTTTTAAGATTTTTTCTTTTTCTGATATTTAGTAGTCTTACTATGGTACACACCAGAGTGTAGTTGTATAATTCATAATTTCTTTAGGATTGATTGTGCTTCTTAAATCTGTAAATAAACATATTTCATTAATTTTGGAAAATTATGCACTATTATATTTTTAAATATTGTTTATACCATAGTTTCGGAATATAGTCACTTTTATGCTGAATTTTATTACTACACATAATGTATATCTTATTATTTTTTTCTTTTCCGTGTTCTTCTCTTTGTGTGTGTCAGTCTGAATATTTTTTACTGACCTGTTTTCCAATTCATGAATCTTTTCTTCAACTATGTTGTAGCTGGTGTTCAACTCATCTACTGAGTTCTTACTATTACTGTATTTTTCAGTATTCAGTTTTCCATTGTATTTTTCATTGTCTAATCTACAATTAGTTTAAAGTCTGCAATAATCTCAATGACAGCCTCACTTACTGGTGTATTTCTATTGGTAGGATTTTTTTTTTCTCTTGGTTCTGATTCTGCAAATGCATAATAACATTTTAAACTATACTCTCAATATTGTATATTGAATCTGTATACAAGATAGATGACATTTCTTCCTCCAGAAAGGATATACCTACTACACTTACAGTTAGATAATGGGTAGATCACTTCAGTCCAGTTTGGGCTGAGTCACTGAAAGCGAGATTTCAGACTTAGTAAAACCTAGTCTACCTCTAGTTTATCCCCTCTGCTAGTGGGTAAAATTTCTAGGAGTCCCAACTGAGAGCCTGAAATAATTATGAGACCTCTACTCCTTAATAACCACTGAAATATGTGGTTTTTGCCTCCTTGCCACAGATTAGAGTCACAATACCTTATTCGTATTGTTTCATATAATCAATATTTAGGCACATATTATTACACTGATGATATTTTCATCCGCATTCTACTAAGCTTCTCATCTTGTTTTCCAACATAGTTTAAAAGCAGAAAAACACTTTTAGTTGATATTTAGTTGTCTTACTATGTACACACCAGAGTGTAGTTGTATAATTCCCCCTGAGGAGGAAAACATTTTTGGAGTCTAAGTCTTGTTTCTCTGTTTCCTTTCCCTTCAAGATCTTATATTTTCAAATTCTGCCCACCTTAGCATGCCTAAGATAACATAATTTTTCAGTCTTCTCTGCCTTAATCTGTTCCCAGATTAATACTCAGCAAATGCCTAAAGGAAAAAATAGTCTAGAGAAGGTCACAGCCACCTCAATGCACTTCTCTAACCTCAAGGTCTAGAGAAGGTCAGAGCCACCTCAATGCACTTCTCTAATCTCATGGTCTGGAGAAGGTCAGAGCCACCTCAATGCACTTCTCTAACCTCATGGTCTGGAGAATGTCAGAGCCACCTCAATGTACTTCTCTAACCTCATGGTCTAGAGAATGTTAGAGCCACTTCAATGCACTTCTCTAACCTCTGCGGTTTTGGGTCCTTTAAGTCCTAGACCACGAATAAGCTTCCAATTCCCTCCTTTGTGAGTTAATACCTTTTAATTAAATCCTCTTGATCAAATCCTTTGAGCCTTTCTAGTTTGGGAGGGTTGTTTGTTTTTGTTCTTCCCACAGTTAGTGTACTAGTCTACTTAAACCTGAAAATGCAACTTTTCAATTCATTAAATTTTTTCACTAAACTTTTCAAACAAGATCTGATCCAATCAATGAAAGACTCAAAACATTATTTTTTACATAGATGTGTTCTTCCCAACAAAAACTATATATATCATGGATTCCTTGGTGCCTATCACGATTTCTTACATATGTGGCCAAACAGCCATTAATGAAAAATTAAATGAAATCCACATTATATACTTTCATAAAACATTAGCATTTAGATAGGTCAACTTTGACAAACAATGATTTTATCCCTTGAAATTGGAAAGGAAAAGAAACTAATACTATTACAAGTATAATACAAGGTACTATTTTCATTTTCTTTGTCTCCTGAAACGTTTAGCTTCATTAATTAGCAATAATTTTTTTCTTTCTCTCTTTTCATTTTGATATATGTTTATAAATAATATGCATGTATAATCAGATTCCATAAAACCTCAAACTGAGGCTTCTACTTAAATGCTTCCAAGAGCAGATCAAGTAATTTTAAAATGGAAAATACAAGTACTAAGTGAGGACAAATGGCATTAATGTTGAGAAAATTATAAATAAAAAGAAAAACATCCCTCCATTCTGCAAAATTGTATGCAATTGGTACTTTAACTGCCTGAGATTGCAAAGTCTTTTCTTGCCATCAGTTTGAGAAAGAAATTTACCAGAAATTTAATTAAGCAAATGAAGTAAAGAAAAAAAAAAGTAAGTCCAGTAATTCACTGAATTATACCTCGTACTTTAGCTCAATTTCATGGGTTACTCTGGTTTTATATTAATTGGGCAGCACTCTCCCATTTTTCCTATCTATCAAACAATGAAGTGGACTTACTACAGTCAACTTAGCAATCTCACACACTAACACACATACTATTTAAATCAAAGAAAGGGTCTGGAGTTCTTATTCATAAGTTTAAATTATTTAAAAATTTACACTAGGCAATAAAGAACTAAGATCTTTTGCTTCCTAAATTATTCCTACTCTAGAAGCTATACTTCCTGTAATACTACTGCTTTCTGAATTTTTCAACTCCTCAAGATGTGTGCAATTTCTTTCTTTTTTTGAGATAGAGTCTCATTATGTTGCCCTTGGTACAGGACAGAGAAAGAGATCAGTGGAAGAGAACAGAGGCCCAGAAACAGACCTCTACAGTACAGTCAACTGATCTTTGTTAAAAGATCAATACGATGAAAGAGGAATAGTCTTTTCAATAAATAGTGCTGGAACGACTGCACACCTTCATGCAAAAAAAAAAAAAAAGTGAATCTAGATACAGACCTTGAACTCATCTCAAAATTTAACTTAGACCTAAATGTAGCAGACAAAACCCATAAAACCTCTAAAACTTAAGAGAAAATCTAGACAACCTTGGGTTCACAATGACTTTTTAGATAGAACACCACGGCCATGATCCATAAAAGACAAACATAAATTGTCCCTCGTTAAAATTAAAAACCTCTCTCTGAAAGATGCTTTCAACTGAATAAAAAGACAGGCTACAACTGGAAGGAAAATCTTTTCAAAACACATACAGTATTTGATAAAGGACTAGTACACAGAATATACGAAGAACTCTTGAAACTCAACAACAAGGAAACAAACAACCCAATTAAAAACGAGGCTACGGATCAGAACAGACATCTCACCAAAGAAGATATGCAAATGGAAAATAAACACACGAAAAGATGCTCTCTCATATGTCATCAGGAAATTGCAAATTAAAACAACAATGAGATACCCAGATACACCTGTTACAATAGCCAAAATCTATAACAGTGATGACAGCAAATGCTGGAGAGGATTTAGACCACAGGAACTCTCACTCACTGCTGGCTGGAGGGCAACATGGTACAGCCAATTTCATATATAGTTTGACAGAGTCTCACAAAACTAAACAGTCTCTTACTATCTGATCCCACCTGTGTTCACATTCTTTATTAATTGAAGGAGTTGAAAATGTATGCCTACAAAGAAACATGCACAAGAGTTTAAAGCAGCTTCATTCTGAATCACCAAAACTTGGTAGTAGACAACCAAGAGGTCCTTCAATAAGTGAATGGGCCAACTGTGGTGCATGAAACATTATTAAAAAGAAATGAGCTAAATTTATAGCTTTCAGATGAAGGCTAAAACCCAATTATAGCACAAGAATACAGGGAAAAGGGAAAGGGAGGGGAGGGGAAGGGAAGGGAAGGGGGAGGATGGATGGAGGGAGGGCAATAAGTGGGAACACACCTACAATGCATCTTAGCAGGGTACTGGTGAAACTTATTAAATGTAAAGTATCAATGTCTTTATATAGTGATCAAGAAAATGCCATGAAGGCTATCTCTAACAGTATGATCAAAATATTTCTGATTGTATATGAAGCACATTCTGACCTATGATTGCACCAATGTACACAACTAGGATTTAATAAAATTATTTTTAAAAAAATTTAAAAAAAAGAAATGAGCTAGTAACCCATGAAAAAAACAAGATGTTAATAATAGGGGAAGCTAGAGTTGTAGGGAGGGTTTGTGGGAACTGTCTGTACTTTCCAAACAATTTTCTATAAACCTAAAACCACTTTAAAAACATAAATGAAATAAAAACATTTTCAGACATTGAAAAAAAATATTCCAACAGAAAGGCAATATGTATTCATACATACATACTATACCAATCATGATGTGTAATAATATAAAATGAGAAAAACCTAAGCAGATTTAAAGCCAAGTGATAACAGATTCCATGAGTAGAAAATATTACTTCTGGCTGAGAGGCTCACGAAAAGATTCAAGGAAGGCACTTGGTAGGCACATGCAGGGAAGGATACAGTGAACTATAAAAAGGCTCAAAATTCTAGATGAGGAATTAGCAAGCCAAGAATATAAGATACCCCTGGAGGAAATGGAGCGTATTTGGGGGCTGAGTCCTGTTGGATGGAGAATGGATAGAACTAACCAAACCTAGAAAGAGAGAAAGACTAAAGCTTTATTTTTTTTCCTAAGAACAGAGATCACGTGAAAACAATTATAGGAACACTCCCCTCAAGAGCTTTCAACATTGTTAGGCAAGTTAAAGACCCAAGAAGACATAATCAAGACAGCCTTTGACAAAACACCCAGAAAGTGATCCAATTATTGGCTGGATCCACCCAGGTGCACGTATTTCTTCCTAACCAATGTCTGAATGGAGTTTCCAGAGGAACTAAAAGAACCCTTTGTGGGGAAATTACGTACAAATCTACTGAATCTAAATATCTGTGTTGTTAATATCATACACTTCAAATCATTCTGGAGGTTTAGACCCTAACCTCATGAGTCAATATAAATGGCATAACTAATTTCCTTACTTGTAATATAGTATTATATATTGTTATACACTCTATAACTTCTATTCCGGAAACTATTAGAAACAAAACCAAACAAAATCTGTAGGTTATAAGCATGTAAAGACAATCTCAGGTTTTATGCTTGAGCCTGGTGTCTTGTTTTTATTCCTTTATCCAAATAACCATTTTGTGAGTGCTTGTCTTTCCCACGATGTCCCGTTCTGGAAGAAGCATCCCTAGCATCTCAGACTCTCACCATTCACTCCACCCAGAGCCTAGACCAGCGGTTCTCAACCTTCCTAATGCCGCAGCCCTTTAATACAGTTCCTGTGGGTCACGACCCATAGGTTGAGAACCACTGGCCTAGACCATAATCATCAATGGTCTAGTCAATTGTAGGCACCAACGATATAGTCATCGTATATCAGTAAAGTGAACAAACGCAAATTAATTTACGTAACTACCGTAAATTAATTCCAGCTTATGAAGTATTGGTTAAATGTTGCCGGTTTAACTTGTTTCTTCTGTGATTTCCGCTATTATTTGCCTTTCATTCATCTCTATCATTGCACTGCCCAATCTCCCTGTTGTGTGGGATTTGGGATATGTTTCCCTTTTGTCAGACGATGCGAAGCTTTCAATGTGTTCTTATTTTGTGCAAGGCTCACATTTTCCAAGACTCTGGAAGTCAGTGCACGACAGCAAGCCCGTTCTGCGTGCTTTTGGTGTGTCAATGATCTAAGAAAAGTTCCAAGGCTTCTTTTTCCAGTAAAGGGCACTTCACAGCTTCATGAGGCCCAAGGGTTAATCATCTTGCCACAGGACAATAATCCGGGTGTACCAGCAAAACTGACCCCATCCTAATTATCACAATTTTCCTTTGGCCTCTCTAATCCCCAAGTAATGTAAAACCCGCTGGGCTTGGCCTTCCTCTTGGCCTTCCCCCCACGGCTCTGAGACTGCGTGCCAACAAGTTGGCTTCTCAGAATGCACGGCTGCAGCCGTCAATAAACAAGCTGAATGCACCCCATTAAAATCCTCAGATCAGATACTATGTGCAGGATTTGGTATGCGTGCCCACTGTCTGCATCTCTGTTCTGTGAGCAGGATCTGTAATTTGTATCTGATTCACAAAGGCACCATCAGTGGGGATGACCAATTTCTCATCCAGACAGGGGCTCTTGAGACAGTGAGACGGTTTTTGGTCCAGAAACTTTCCTTTTCTCCCACAACAGAGGCAAGACAGGGGTACAAAGAGCTGGGCATAATGGATAAAAACTCTATCGTATGTTCAGAACTGTGACCACAGTGGTGGAAACTGAACTTTTTGGCACTTTCCAGCTTCTTAATTTTTAGTGTATGAATTCTATCTTGCAGTCCCTCCAAATAGCAACTATTTGCTGAATATCCAGCACATAACCTTCATTGTTAAAGGTGCTAGTTGTTTAGCAAGTGAATGCAACAGTCCCAAAGCTGTGCCCTGCTGAGATTTACCCTCCAAGGGGCAGTCATCAAGGGACCTGGAATATGAGCGTGTCAGAGGAAGACAACAAAAACAAAGTAAGAAGTGCGCTGCTGGGATTTTTGTTTGTTTATCCTTTGAGGAGGGAGAGTAATGGGCAGTGTTATCTGTTAAAGAATGGTGAAAAAAAGATCCCATCAAACTAGACTAAAATTTTGGTTTTTTCCCCCAAAAGTTTGATCTTTAAGAAGTTAAAAAAAATAAAATAAAATTAGAACTTTAAGATAGTAAAAATTAGAGGACATCTGACTCAGTAAGTTCTGAATATCTTTAAATCACAGGTAAATTTTGGAATAGTTTATAAATATTAAATCAGAATTTTACCATCTCATCCACCTGCTATCAAAGATTTACGCATGAAAAACATTTTTTTCCTATTATAAACACACAAAAAAAGTCTGAGGATGATGTCCAAATTGAATAAAACTAATCAAATGAAATAATCTATACATTCAAGATTCATAATCTAAAACAGTGCCTAACTGTGCCACTGTGATTGAATTACATGCTAATTAAGTTGCCCTCTTTATTGAGTTTGATGCTGGAGTCTCTGGAAACCACGTCATTCAAATACATAGAAATGTGCAGGGTCCTCAGCTACTGAGCAGAAAGTTGTCTTTCTAGAAACAGACAGTAAAACAAAAAGTATCTTCAAATAGAGCGTACTTATTTTAACCAAAGACAAATGTCCCTGTAATGTCCCGGTAAATAATAGATCGTTGTTGCTCATGAATATATATAACTACGAGTCCTTCAGGAAATTACAATCATGTTTGCCTTCGAATTGCACCAATTTTGCATATGAAGGGCAGGTATATATTTTTGTACAGAGGCTTTCAACAAGAGGCAGACTGAATATCAACTCAATTAGTAAATCTGTCAATTTATCAGCATCATAGACTCATTCCTGAAGCTGCATTTATACTGTACTGGGGAGGTTCCTGAACAGAGAGGTAAACAGAACTCAGCCTCTTGCAATCATGCATTAAGTTATACTAGCTATTGGGGAATTATAGTTTGAGATGAAAATAGCTAGTGGAGTCGAACTGTCTACAATACAAGGTCAGACAAGTTCATGGACTCATGCTGGAAAAAGGGCTGCAGCCTCATTGCTAAATATCATCGCAGTCACTTTCAACGTGCTTGGCCATCTGGGGACAGTAACTGTGGTGATATTCAGCTGTGAGCTTCGCAGCACTTTTTTCTAGGCTGAGTTCATGTACTTAACTGTCCAACCTCATGTAAACACATTAATCCATTAAGAAGTTTACAGCTTTGAGGATCTATAGGGGGTTGAGTAAGTAATTAAGTCTCTCCTCTGCTTTCTCATTGATTGAACTCTTTACCACCCAAGCATGATACAATTATTTATCCTCTCTTCCCTATTAGGTTCAGTTTCTCAACAGCAAGGGTATATTCTCATTCATCCCTCCACCCCCAGCCCCAGAATTCACAAAAGCAACTCAATACATTTTTTGTGGAATGAACGCCTGAATCAGTCAGGCAGAGAATAAGGACTTGGGTTTCTGGTTCCCAGCCCTGGAGACACCTGAGCACAGATGCTGATTTCTTCTCCTAAAGAAGGGTTCACTTGCCAGTCCCACTTTGGGTCAAAGGGAATCCTAAATACACCTGTATCTGATTAAGGATATCAGGATGGTAACTCTGTGTCTGCTGTGCATTGTCGCAGACAATGTTAGAAATTATCCAACCTTCCTTTGCACATACGACCCTCTTCTTTCTCCCAGTTAAAAAAATAACCTACTTTTAGCACTGTCACTCCCCTCACCATCTCCAAGGTCAAAGCCAGTTGTGCTGACCCCACTTTCTCTTGCCAGTAAATGAATTAGCCATGGGTATGTGATAAAGGACAGGAGGGGAGTTCTACCAGGAAGTTTCTGGAGAAAGTGTTAGAGTCAGCTCCTTATTGTGCAAATGGATGAACATGGGTTTGGATAGACTCTGAACTGAGACTGCCACAGCCATCCTGTAACCCTGGGGAAGGAAACCTATGAACCAAGCAAACAGAGAGTGCAAGGACAACTACAGGAAACCTGAGCTAAAGCCCTGAACCTTAAACCTGAACCTTCTCTTCCTTTGGACTTTCTGCTTCCTTAGTCTAAAACCACAAATGATTAAAGGATCAACAGTGACAGCACACTTCATGATATAATTTTATTTAGGTAAAATTCTTTTTATGCACAAATTCCTAGGTGGATATATGGCTAATCTTTTAGCAGTGGTTATTTTGGTTGTAGGGAGGTGGGTTAGAGAAGGATTATGAGGAGGGCATTTTTATTTCATACTCTTCTATGTGAATTTTATACAAGTAAAAGATCTAAATCAGTGGTTCTCAACCTTCCCAATGCTGCAACCCTTTAATACAGTTCCTGTGAGTCATGATGCACAGGTTGAGAAGCGCTAATGTAAATGATTCTATAATTGAACTGTATATTGAAATTTAAGTGTATTTTCATATTGAATGCATGTTAGACACTACTTTTATATATAATATTAATCAAAAAAAAATAAACAAACGAGGATATATGTAAGTCAATTCATTGAGCTCCTACTGTTGTTAATAGCAGCCTGGTCCAGTCTTTGGAATGTGGTCTGTTCAGAGTCAGGCGTTTGCTACACTTAAAAGTATTTAAAGGTGTGGTTGTTGTCTTACATCCTAATTCTATATTTTAATGGTGTTTAATTCTGTATGTTACCTGGGACTTACGATGAATGGAGCATATTTGAAAGTGGATGAGTGTTAAAGGAAACTTCTTTTATTTTTTTTGGCAGTTATTAGTCCAGCCACCCAAGAAACTTCTTTTTCACGATGTACGGCACTTAATCTGTATCACATGAACCATCAGATGTACAGTCTTTCCTTTTTCTTCCACACCACCCCTACTTGCTTTAATGAAGAGAAAGCGAATGGACAGAAAATATCAATATAAAACTCAATGAGGGAGTGGCGCCAGCCCCATACGGCGGGGGTGGCGGGTTCAGGCCCGGCCCTGGCCAAAACTGCAGGAAAAAGAAAAAAGAAAAAAAAAAACTCAATCAGGTTGAACACAACATCAAGTCTTTAGGTTTTGATCCTCTGCCTGTCTTCCCAGGAGTTTAAATAATCTAGTCTTTAAGATATCACAGATTCCAAAATACCAGAAGAATAAGGACATTAAAGAAACATTAAGACCTACCTTTGGAATTATGATTAAATACTGAAAACTCCGAAACTCTTCAAAGAATAAAGTCTTTTAAGACAATTTTTTGTTTTTTTTTTTTTTGCAGTTTTTGGCCAGGGTCGGGTTTGAATCCGCTACCTCTGGGATGTGGAGCCAGCGCTCTACTCCTTTGAACCACAGGCACTGCCCAAGACAAAGTGTTTTTGAATCTATGAATTGGTATGAACACAATAAGACAGACTGAAATTAATATTGATTGGTTTATGGGAAAATCAGGGTCCTATCCAATCAAAATACACTTTCTAGTCATTATTCAACTAGATTGCTTGGATCCCATTTCATTGTGGGCAAGAGACATGAACAGAAGCTTCTCTGAAGAAGACAGGTGGCATGATCTACAGACACATGAAAAATGCCCATCATCTTTAATCATTAGAGAAATGCAAACCAAAACCACTTTGAAATATCATCTATTGCCAATTTTTTAAATTCTAAACATTAGGAGGCA
>CAUYON010092341.1:0-24578 GCA_963573935.1 Arctocebus calabarensis
ACGGGTTAAGGCGCCAGCCACGTACACCTGAGCTGGCGGGTTTGAATCCAGCCCGGGCCCGGCAAACAACAATGACGGCTGCAACCAAAAAAATGGCCGGGCGTTGTGGTGGGCGCCTGTAGTCCCAGCTACTTGGGAGGCAGAGGCAGGAGACTCTCTTGAGCCCAGGAATTGGAGGTTGCTGTGAGCTGTGATGCCACAGCACTACCCAGGGTGACAGCTTGAGGCTCTATCTCAAAAAAAAAAAAAAAAAGAAAAGAAAAGAAAATAGCATCTCAAACAAGGACTGCAGACTTTTTCTCCATCTGACTACTGCCCTTTGGGCGGTGCCCTTTTTAGCACCACCATGCTTCATCTGTGGAGTCCAGCCTGTGTCACCTCATGTCTTCTTCCAGTAGAGTCCAGCCTGTGTCACCTTCTGTAGTTCTGACTGCCTAACACAGAGGTGGCTCTGCAGATGCTGTGTTGGGAGAGTGTATAAGGCACCCATCCCTTCTCCTGCTTTGGCAGTAATGTCCTTTATTTATTTATTTGTGCAGTTTGGGGCACAAAACTGGGTTTGAACCCGCCACCTCCAGCATATGGGGCTGGCGCCCTACTCCTTTGACCCACAGGTGCCGCCCAGTAATGTCTTTTATTGATCATGGTGTTTTTGTCCTGCTGCCCTTTGTTGTCCATGGGAGTGTTAGGACCAGTTTGTGAAGCAACAAAGGAGGGCCTGAGTGCTCTCTGTTGCCCTTTAGATTTGCACTGTCTTAGGAGATTAACTTGGTCTTAAGAATAAAAGAAAAATAGAAGAGTTGATGAAAGTGTTTTAAATTCCTCATGGAAAGTCTTCTCTTAAAATGCTGTTTATTCTTGGAGGTGAGCGGTATACTGTGTGGCTAATCCAAATTCCTGCTCTGGTATGTGTTGAGGCTCAGAGGGGCTGGTTTTGACTTAGGAAGTTTCAGAGATGCTACTTTACCCTGGGCAACACCGCACTGCAGACCCAAGGGTGTCCTAGCCAGCTGATGACCCAGGTGACTCAGGATTGCCCTGCTGCTTGGGAGGAAGACCACAAGTGTGTGTTCTGGTGACTGTGGCACCCGTTGTCCTAGAGGTTGCACTGTTGAAAGGGACACTTCACAGTTTAATCACTGTACGACTGACAGAGCACTTTCAGATGGGTTGTCTCATTTAATTTCCATTTTATCTGTGTGATGTAGATAATACCATTACTGCAGACCAGATCGGAAAGTGAGTTGGTGAAAATCTACTCTTTGTTGAAGAACCAGAAGTTGAAATTATTTTTCCATACCTGCATCCCTTTTTCCCTGAGCAGAATTGCAGCCTGAGTGTTGCTAGTGACTATGAAACAGCTGTGGGTCCTCAGAGGCACCACCGACATGCCCTTCCAGACTTCACAGGGTTTGGGTGTTGAGTGACAAGTTTCTGTTGTCTTTGTCATAATGCAAGAAATATAGGGTTGGGTGCGGTGGCTCATGCCTACTCATGCCAGCGAGTAGGGCGCTGACCCCGTACACCGAAGGTGGCGCGTTCAAACCTGACCTCGGCCGAACTGCAAAACAAACAAAAAATAGCCAGGCGTTGTGGTGGGCACCTGTAGTCTCAGCTACTCGGGAGGCTGAGGCGAGAGAATTGCCTAAACCTAGGAGTTGGAGGTTGCTGTGAGCTGTGTGACGCCACGGTACCCTACCAAGGGTGATAAAGTGAGACTCTGTACAAAAAAAAAAAAAAAGAAGAAGAAGAAATGTCTCGCTCCAGATATGAAATACTCTTAATTTAAAAATTATATTAACATTTGACTCACAAAGATATAGGGGCTGGTCACTTAACATACTTGCTTTTAAGTTATTTAAATTTCTGGGAGAAGTATTTCTTGAGCAGAAGTTCCAAATAAAAGCTCAGGGGCAGATGTGGGTCATGAGGAACAGACCTGAGACCTCAGCAGGCCCCGTCTTAGTGGATTAGGCTGTAAGTGCCAGAGTCAGCACAGTGGAGCTTAGCCATGACGCTGGCTCTAGGGAGAGGAGCCAGGCTAGGCAGACCTGATGGTGGGGGTTTTCTAGAAGGGGGACTGAGGATAGTGAAGAGAAAAGCTGAAGTGATTAAGTGTAAGTAATACTTTTAAAATATATATATTTTAATTTCTAGAGGAGGTTTCATTACTAGTATTTGGGAATTGAGTAGAAAAACATGGCCAATAATTCTAGTAAAATGCTATTAGTCTTTTTAAATGTCTTTTTAAAAATATTTTTCTTCTAAAATAAGCTAAAATTGGTAAATGCAAATTTGTTTTTATGTAGTGTGTGTTCATTTTTCCAAATTATTACATTGTCTTTGCTATTGTTCTTAGTGATGTAATTTATCCTGTCACTTTAAAAGGTAATATTAACTATTTTTTTTATACCAAAAAATAAAGAGAAAAGTATTTTAAATGCTCCTTAGTTTCAGGGCTTATATAAACCTCTGTTAACTTTCTGAGGGTTGGCAGGTGATTTGCAAATTGTATGTAAAGGGTAACAAGAAGAATGAAAGCTATCTCCCATTCCTTTGTCTTTCTCCAAAACCAACCACTGTCAAGACCTCTGGTTCATAGAAAAAAGATAGCTTATTCTCGTGTTGGTGTCAGTGTCTGTCCTTTTTAAGTGCACAGAAGTGTCACTCTTTACACACTGGTCACTATCTCCACAGTAAAAGTGAACTAAACGAGCAAGTAGGGAGGGAACCAGGAAATTGTTTGCTTCCTTCTCTTTACACCTGCAAACCCTTGCTATCCTGAGATAACACTAAGGTGATGTTGTCCCATTCCTGCTGTCCCACCCCATCGGGCCAGGTCTGTGTTCCTCAGCACAGGGTGCCCAGGGCCCTGTTCTCTGGTGTGTGCCCACAATGCATAAAGATGGTCCTGATCAGAAAAGGTCTCATCTACAACAAACTGTTTTAGATTTTATTTTAGAAAATATACCTTGATCATGGACATTATGGAGTGTAATTTAGAAATTATTGAAGCCTTGATAGTAGGTTTCTCTTTTCTCTAGTCTATGTATAGATTAAAGAGTATCTTGGGGCTCGGCGCCTGTGGCTCAACAGGCTAAGGCGCCAGCCACGTACACCTGAGCTGGCAGGTTTGAATACAGCCCGGGCCCACTAAACAATAATGGCGGCTGCAACCAAAAAATGGCCGGGTGTTGGTGGCAGACGCCTGTAGTCCCAGCTACTTGGGAGGCTGAGGCAGGAGACTCGCTTGAGCCCAGGAATTGGAGGTTGCTGTGAGCTGTGATGCCACAGCCCTCTATCCGGGGTGATAGCTTGAGGCTCTGTCTCAAAAACAAAAACAAAAGAATATCTTGGGCAGTTCCTGTGGCTCAGTGAGGAGGGTGCCAGTCCCATATACTGAGGGTGACAGGTTCAAACCCTGCCCAGGCCAAACTGCAACAAAAAATAGCCAGGTGTAGTAGCGGGCGCCTGTAGTCCCAGCTACATGGGAGGCTGAGGCGAGAGAATTGCCTAAGCCCAAGAGCTGGAGGTTGCTGTGAACTATAATGACTCTGTCTCTAAAAACAAAAAAACAAACAAAAAAAGAATGTCTTGAGGAGTCGTCTTATTTGCTGATAGAAATAGAAATGTGGTCCTTCCCACATCCCCTTTAAAATTAGAGACAGGGTCTTACTATGCGGTCCAGATTGGACTTGAATTCCTATGCTCAAGCAATTCTCCTGCCTCAGCTCCTGAGAATTTAGCACTACAGATGCCCGCCACAATACCTAGCTAATTTTACCTACGCCGCCCATTTTTCTATATTTTTTAGTAGAGATGAGAGCTCTTACTCTTGTCCAGGCTTGAACTCCTGAGCTTGAGGGATCCTCCTGCCTTGCCCTCCCAGAGTACTGGCATTATAGGCATGAGCTACCACACCCAGTCAACAGGTTCTTTTTTTTTTTTTTTAAATGAACTTTATTTATTTAAATTTTTTTGAGACAGAGCCTCAAGCTGTCACCCTGGGTGGAGTGCCGTGGCATCACAGCTCATAGCAACCTCCAACTCCTGGGCTTAAGAGATTTTTCTGCCTCAGCCTCCCAAGTAGCTGAGACTACAGGCACCCACCACAACGGCTGGCTGTTTTTTGGTTGCAGTCATCATTGTTGTTTGGTGGCCCCAGGGCTAGATTCAAACCTGCTAGCTCAGGTGTATGTGGCTGGTGCCTTAGCTGCTTGAGCCACAGGCGCTAAGTCTGGTTGTTTTTTTTTTTTTTTTTTTTTTTTTTTGAGCTAGAGCCTCAAGCTATAACCCTGGGTAGAGTGCTGTGGCATCACAGCTCACAGCAACCTCCAACTCCTGGGCTCAAGCGATTCTCCTGTCTCCGCTTCCCAAGCAGCTAGGACTATAGTCGCCCGCCACAACACCCGGCCTTTTTTTGGTTGCAACCGTCATTGTTGTTTGGTGGGCCCAGGCTGGATTTGAACCCGCCAGCTCAGGTTTATGTGGCTGGCGCCTTAGCTGCGTGAGCCATAGGCGCCGAGCCAGGTTCTTCTTCTTCTTCTTCTTCTTCTTCTTTTTTTTTTTTTTTTGTGTTAGAGTCAGAGATCTCGCTATGTTGCCTAGGCTAGTCTCTGTCTCTAACTTTTGGACTCAAGTTATCCTTCCACCTTAGCCTCCCAAAATGGTGGCATTACAGGTTGTAAAACACTTCAATTGGCCATATTTTTGCTTTTCTTTTTTCAGAGATAGGATCTTGTTCTGTCACCCAGGCTGGAGCATAATGGCATCTTCATAATTCACTGCAGCCTCAAACTCCTAGGGTCATGTGATCCTCTTCCCTCAGCCTCCTGAGTAGCTGGGACTATAGGCATCCACCACAACACCTGGCTAATTTTTCTATTTTTTTGTAGGGACGGGATCCCATTATGTTGCTCGGACTGGTCTTGAACTCCTGGCCTCAAGCCATCCTCCCACTTTAGTCTCCCAAAGTGCTAGGACTACAAGTGTCAGCCACTGCATCTGGCCAGATTTTTCTTTCTCACTCCCTCCTCCCGCCCTTGTGTGTGTGTTTGTGGTGGTGGTGGTGGTGGGGGGAGGTTGGATATAGGTACTTAGTCTGTTTCCCTCGGTAGAGTGCCTTGGCGTTATAGCTCACTGCATCCTCAAACTCTTGAGCTCAAGTGATCCTCTTGCCTTAGCCTCCCCACTCCCAAGGAGCTGGCACTATAGGTATCTGTTATAATGCCTGGTTAATTTTTCTATTTTTAGTAGAGATGGGGTCTTGCTCTTGCTCAGGCTGGTCTTGGACTCCTAAGCTCAAGCAATCCTGCTTCGGCCTCCCAGAGTGCTGGGATTATAGGCATGAGCCACTGTGTCCAGCCAGATTTTTCTGTTTTTAAATCTACCACCTTTTTGGTACTGTATGAGACATTGTTATTTTGTACAAAGTGAGTGAGTGATTGTAATTATATTTTATTAACCTGGTATTAGGTAGCATTTTGTATGTTGTAATGAATACTAAAGAAAACTGTTGATTTATAATGAAACCATAGCTGTCATATTTTCAGTTTACTTTTCTCACCTGCTTTTTTAAATTATTCAAGAGTTTACTAATTTTTTGTACTTGTATTTCTTTTTCAGATCTCAATTCTTTGAGGTGGAGTTAAAGAGCACTAAGATCAGAAGATGAGTGAACTTGACCAATTACGGCAGGAGGCCGAACAGCTTAAAAACCAAATTAGAGTATGTAGCTATATATGTGCTTTGTTGTTTCTATTTTATTATTTTTCAAAAAATTTTTATACTTTGTAGAGACAGAGTCTCTCTTGTGTTCCCCAGGCTAGTCCTGAAATGGCCTCAAGCAACCTTCTACTTGCCAAAGTCTTGGATTGAAGACTTGAGCCCAGTGCACCTGGACAGTTTTTTTCTTTTCCTTTTTCCTTCTTGTAGGGTTTCTTTCTTTCTTTTTTTTTTTTGTTTTTTGAGACAGAGCCTCAAGCCCTCACCCTGGGTAGAGTGCTATGGCATGACAGCTCACAGCAATCTCCAGTTCCTGGGCTCAAGCCATTGTCCTGCCTCCTCCTCCCAAGTAGCTGGGACTACAGGTGCCTGCCACAACGCTGGGCTATATTTTGGTTTCAGCCGTCATTGTTTGGCGGGCCCAGGCTGGATTCGATCCTGAAAACTCAGGTATATGTGGCTGGCGCCTTAGCCGCTTGAGCCACAGGTGCCAAGCCCTTGTTGTGTTTCTTTTGTCCTTTTGTTTGGTTTTGTTTTTAATTTCAGGTTAGATGTTACCTGATTTAGGAAAGATAAAAGTACAGAATGACTTACTCAGTATTTTAAATTGAAATTAAATTTTAATTGGCCCAATATGTACTAATTGTAGATTTAGGTACTTGGCCCAGTACATTGTTTTTTGTATATTCTAATTTGTTTTTTGAGTATACATGAAATGTCACACAGAAATTCTGAGTATCTTACTGAGCTCTCTGTCTGACCCTTGGGACTAGCTTTATGATAGCCTTGTCCACTGTGTCACACTGTGCCGGACTGTGCCGTCTGCTTCCCTTCTCTGAATGTTGGGACTTATAAGTGGAGGACAGAACTTTTTTTTTTTTCCCCTTTTATTTTAAGGGCAGAACTTATTGAGAAATAAGAATATTAACAACAAAAATAAAAAAGTATTTTGGATATACTTGATTTTTTTTTTAATTTTGAAAAGTGTGTTTCATAAAGATTATTGGAATCTATAACTTTGGGTATACTACTAGATAGAGTAAACACATCTAATTGTAGATAGAAACAGCTGTGTATAAATTTTTTTTTTTTTTTTTTTGGAGAAGCAGAGTCGCACTTTATCACCCTTGGTAGAGTGCCGTGGCATCACACAGCTCACAGCAACCTCCACTCCTGGGTGATTCTCTTGCCTCAGCCTCCCGAGTAGCTGGGACTACAGGCGCCCATCACAACGTGCCTGGCTATTTTTTTGTTTTGCAGTTCGGCTGAGGCTGCGTTTGAACCCACCACCTTCCGTATATGGGCCCAGCGCCCTATTCGCTGAGCCACAGGCACCTCCTACAGCTGTCTGTAATTAACTGCTCTGTGTAAAGAATACACTTCATAGGCTTGGCGCCTGTGGCTCAGTGGGCTAAGGCGCCAGCCACGTACACCTGAGCTGGCGGGTTCGAATCCAGCCCGGACCCGACAAACAACAATGATGGCTGCAACCAAAAAAATGGCCTGACGTTGTGGCGGGCGCCTGCAGTCCCAGCTACTTGGGAGGCAAGAGGCTCGCTTGAGCCCAGGAATTGGAGGTTGTTGTGAGCTATGATGCTACAGCACTCTATCCAGGGTGACAGCTTGAGGCCGTGTCTCAAAAAAAAAAAAAAGAATACACTTCATAGAATCCTAAAACATTAAGTTCTAGTCTGTGATTGATACACAGTGTTAAATTGCAGAGTCCATTTTTTTTCTTTTTTGAGATATACTTTTAGTCACCTAGGGTAGAATGCTCTGGCATTAGCCTAGCTCACAGCAACCTCAAACTCTTGGGCTTGAATAACCCTCTTGCCTCAGTGTCCCAAATAGCTTAGGACTACAGATGCCCGCCACAACACCTAACTAGTTGTTTATTTTTAGTATAGTAGAGATGGGGTCTTCTGAGCTCAACCAGTCCACCCACCTCAACCTCCCAGAGTGTTGGGTTTACAGGCATGAGCCACTGTGCCTGGGCTATATTTCTGTTTTTAAACTGTTGATATAGTAAGAAAAAGGGGTAGACAAATCAGAAAAAGCCCCATCTTCTTATTTTGATAGGTTTTGTTCATTTGATGAGCATGCTTGCTCTGTTTTTTGTTTTCACCTGCAAAGCTGTAGCTGCTCTTCAGAGCATCACTGTGTAGGAAGCTGATAGCATTCCAGGGGCTGCTCATTGAGACATGGCATGCCTTAAAATACCAGCCCATCTGGCAGAGTAGAAACAGTGCCACAAAATGACAAAATGTACAAGTGCAGTTTTGTTGTTTTTTAAGGAGTTGTGGTGGTCTGATAGGTCATCTAAGCTGGAGTGTGTGGTCATAGCTTACTGCAACCTTGAACTGGGCTTAATCCTTCTGCCTCAGCCTCCTGAGTAGCTGGGGCTATAGGCATGCACCACAACTCCCTGCTAATTACTTTCTATTTGGGGTAGAGATGCTTGTGCTCAGGCTGGTCTTGAACTCCTGACCTCAAATGATCTTTTCACCTCGGCCTCCCAGCTTGCGAGGATTATAGACGTGAGCCACCACGCTGGCTAAATAGTTATTATTTGCAATAAGGCCATTTACTCTAAAGCCTCATCTCCCTAAACCATCACATGGGAGACATGTGGGACTTGTGTAAGTGCTGCACGCAGCTAGTTGTCTTTTTGAAAGAAGGTGGTCTGGTGACAGCATAATGGAAACATTTTTCTTATTAGATGTTACTATGAGTTATTTTGAAGTTATATGTATACTCAAATTTTGAACCTTTTAAAGCTACCATCTTACTTTCCTTTGTGATGTATATTTATTTTGTAAAAATATGTGCTAATTTGAGATTTTAATATTTATTTCCTAATAACTTTGATCACTTACTAGTAATGAAAACATTTTAATTAGCATTGCATTTTCCATTACAGTTCTTACCTGTTTCAATAGATAAGAAAACAGATTGGCTTGGCACCTGTGGCTCAAGTGGCTAAGGCGCCAGCCATATACACCTGAGCTGGTGGGTTCCAATCCAGCCCGGGCCTGCCAAACAACGATGGCTGCAATAAAAAAAAAAAAAAAAAAAAATAGGGCGGGTCCTGTGGCTCAGCGAGTAGGGCGCCGGCCCCATATACCGAAGGTGGCGGGTTCAAGCCCGGCCTCGGCCGAACTGCAAAACAAAAAAATAGCCGGGCGCTATGGTGGGCGCCTGTAGTCCCAGCTACTAGGGAGGCTGAGGCAAGAGAATCGCTTAAGCCCAAGAGCTGGAGGTTGCTGTGAGCAGTGTGACGCCACGGCACTCTACCCAGGGCGATAAAGTGAGACTCTGTCTCTATAAAAAAAAACAAACAAAAAAATAGCTGGAGATTGTGGCGGGCGCCTATAGTCCCAGCTACTTGGGAGGCGGAGACAAGAGAATTGCTTGAGCCCAGGAGTTGGAGGTTACTGTGAGCTGTGATGCCACAGCACGCTACCCAGAGCAACATTTTGAGGCTATGTCTCAAAACAACAACAAAAAAAACAGATTGATGATAATAGGATGACAGCAGTCAGAAAATTTCATCTGTGATATCTGACTTAAGATCACCCTTTATTTTCATACAATTTGGAATAAATGGTTGTGTTGAAAATAAACAACAAATAAGGGGTTTTTTTGAGGTAGATATTTGTCCTTTTTATATTTATTTCTATTTATTTGTTTTTTTTTTTTAGGATAGAGTCTCACTTTTTTTTGTTGCCCTCAGTAGAATGCTATGGTGTCAAAGCTCACAACAACCTCAAACTCTTGGGCTCAAGCGATTCTCTTGCCTCAGCCTTCCAAGCAGCTGAGACTACAGGTGCCCACCACAGTGCCTGGCTATTTTTAGAGACGGGGTCTCGCTTTGGCTCAGGCTGGTCTCGCACCTGTGAGCTCAGGGAAATCCACCTGCCTTGGCCTCCCGGAGTGCTGGGATTATAGGCATGAGCCACCTCACCCTCCCCATATTGGTCCTTTTTAAACATTTTTCCTTGAGGCCCACCCTTCCTTATCTCTCATGGGCTGTTATGAAGACAGAGCAAGACAGATGTGTGCAGTGGGTGGAGAGGATGGCAGAGGCAGTGCTGGGTCCTAGGGCTCGTGGTGCAGCATAGCTTCCAGTGTGGTGTCCCAGCACCAGCTGCACTTGTGGGCACCAGGGGTGGTAAGCTGTGTAGACAAGATGTTCTGCCGGTCTTTTTTTTTTTATTTTTTTTATTTTTTTTGAGACAGAGCCTCAAGCTATCACCCTGGATAGAGTGCCGTGGCATTGCAGCTCACAGCAGCCTCCAATTCCTGGGCTCAAGCGAGTCTCCTGCCTCCGCCTCCCAAGTAGCTGGGACTACAGGCGCCCGCCACAACGCCCGGCCATTTTTTTTTTTTTTTTTGGTTGCAGCCATCATTGTTGTTTGGCGGGCCCGGGGGCTGGATTCGAACCCGTCAGCTCAGGTGTACGTGGCTGGCGCCTTAGCTCGTTGAGCCACAGGCGCCGAGCCTCTGCCGGTCTTGTTTTGGGTGTTCCTCATTGCCTGTGTTCAGTGTGGCATAGATAGTCTACAAGTGGCAGTGGGCTGGGGGTATTAGAGGGGAAGCAAAGAGAGGACACACCTTTCTGCTTTTGCTTCTAACAGTTTTTTTGTTTGTTTGTTTGTTTTTTTGTAGAGACAGAGTCTCTCTTTATCACCCTCAGTAGAGTTCCGTGGCATCACACAGCTCACAGCAACCTCCAACTCCTGGGCTTAGGCAATCTCTTGCCTCAGCCTCCCCAGTAGCTGAGACTACAGGCACCTGCCACAACGCCCGGCTATTTTTTTTTGTTGTTGTTGCAGTTTGGCTGGGGCCAGGTTTGAACCCCCCCACCCTCAGTATATGGGGCCAGCGCCTTACCGACTGAGCCACAGGTGCTGCCCTGCGTCTAACAGTTTTTAAGGAGACTTTTTTTTTTTTTTTTTGGCTGGGGCTGGGTTTGAACCCGCCACCTCAGGCTTATGGGGCTGGCGCCCTACTCCTTTGAGTCACAGGCACCGCCTATGGAGACTTTGAAACTTGGGTGGGTGCAGATCTAAGATGGAATGTGTTTGAATTGTTACTAATCTGCCTTTGCATTATTCCCTAGGATGCTAGAAAAGCATGTGCAGATGCAACTCTCTCTCAGGTAAGAGCTGATCCAACTACTGAGCAGAGGCACGTGTGTGGTGCTGCATACCTGGATCCCCACGCTCTACTCCATCCCCTCTCCCTTGGAGCAGTGAGGATGTCAGGCCTCTGCTTGAAGCATTTTCTTTCACTCAGAAGTCATTCTGATGATAGTTCTAGGGAGTAGTGGATTTTCTTTTTCTTAGATGAAACAGTATCTCAAACCTTAATTATTTCTATTATGAAGGTAATAGTTGTAAAATATTGTTATTGTCTTAGAATAAGGTACTTTCAAGATCCTTTGCTTAACAAAATCTGCCTCATATAACTTTGACATATAATGTCCAGTCTGGCAGTTCCTCAGAAAGTTAAACTTAGAATTCCTGTGTGGTCCAGCAGTTCCACCACCCCTATAGGGTGTCCAAAAGCTGTCCTAGAGAGACCATACATAGGGAACATGGGAAATTGTAGCTAAATGTGCCTTTGTTTACAAAGTATTCATTATAAAATTTCACAAAATATTCTCTATGTGCTCACCACCTCTTTATAAAATTTTGTAAGGAACATTTTGCAAATATACATTTAGCTATGATTTCTCATTTTCCCTATGTATGGTGACTTTTAGGGCAGGTTTTATACATCCTGTAAATCCATATCTAAAAGAACTAAAACCTGATTTTGAAACAAATACATACATGCAAATGTTCGAAACACCACCATTCACAATATCCAAAAGGTACAAACAGGGCGGCGCCTGTGGCTCAGCGAGTAGGGCGCCAGCCCCATATACCGAGGGCTGCCGGTTCAAGCCCGGCCCCGGCCGAACTGCATCAAAAATTAGCTGGGTGCTGTGGTGGGCACCTATGGTCCCAGCTGCTTGGGAGGCTGAGGCAGGAGAATCATGTAGGCCCAGGAGTTGGAGGTTGCTGTGAGCTGTGACTACACAGCACTCCACTGAGGGCGATGGAGTGAGACTCTGTCTCTACAAAAAAAAAAAAAAAAAAAAGGTATAAACAGCAGGAACATTCATAAACAAATGATAAGCAAGTTGTGTGTGTCTGAGAAGGAGTGCAACACTGACTGGCTGCCACATGGTAGCTCTTGGGCACCATGAGAAGGGAAAGGAAACAGCAGGGTGCCTGTCGGTGGCTCCACTCATGTGGAGTGTCTGCATCGGGGAAAACTCAGAAAGAAAGCAGGGCGTGGTTGCTAGAGGCGAATGGAGGGAGGGACAGGAAGTAACTTGGGGGGAACTTCCTTTGGAGTGATGGAGATGCTTGGGAAATAGATGGTGGTGCTATACACACTGTGAATGCACAAATGCCACTGGGTTTAGACTTTAACATGATCAGTGTTACATGACATTTATTTTATTATAAGGATAAAGTCCAAAGACTTAGAAATGTGAAATAATATCATATTATTCTATTGTGATTAAGTTTTTACATCATTCAAATGCTTTAATTTGATGCATGTTGGGTTAAAACAGTACATTAAAGACTAAAATTATACTACATAGAACTGCCTGATGGGCAGCCCCTGTGGCTCAGAGGAGTAGGGCACCAGCCCCATATGCTGGAGGTGGTGGGTTCAAACCCAGCCTTGGCCAAAAACTGCAAAAAAAAAGAACTGCCTGAATTTCAGTTTTCAGATGGCATTGGGACTGTACCTTTTTTTTTTTTTGAGACAGAGCCTCAAGCTGTCCCCCTGGGTAGAGTGCTGTAGCATCACAGCTCACAGCAACCTCCAACTCCTGGGCTCAAACGATTCTCCTGCCTCCGCCTTCCAAGTAGCTGGGACTACAGGTGCCCACCACAACACCCAACTGTTTTTTGGTTGCAGCCGTCCTTGTGGTGCAAGGACCACAAGGTGGTCCCGGGCTGGATTCCAACCTGCCAGCTTAGGTGTATGTGGCTGGTGCCTTAGCCGCTTGAGCCGCAGGCACCAAGCTAGGATTGTACCATTTTTTTTAAAGCTCACTATCACATTACACTTAACTGCATCCTAAAATTATCAGTGTCTTTTTTTTTTTTTTTGAGACAGAGTCTCAAGCTGTCACCCTGGATAGAGTGCAGTGGCATCACAGCTCACAGCAACCTCCAATTCCTGGGCTCAAGTGAGTCTCTTGCCTCTGCCTCCCAGGTAGCTGGGACTACAGGTGCCCACCACAACGCCCGGCCATTTTTTGGTTGCAGCTGTCGTTGTTTGGCGGGCCCTGGCTGGATTCGAACCCGCCAGCTCAGGTGTACGTGACTGGCACCCTAGCCCATTGAGCCACAGGCGCCGAGCCAACACCTGGGTATTTTTTTGTTGCAGTTGTTTCGCTGGCCTGGGCCAAATTTGAACCCGCCACCCTCAGCGTATGTGGCTGGTGCTATAACCCTTGCTACAGACACCGAGCCATCAGCGTCCTTTTTTTGTGGGAGTGGTCAGCAGGTGTGCATAGCCCAAGCCATTATTATGCAGAAACAGGTGCTGACTGTTGTCTGGGCTGCATGTAGCTTAACCTAGGAAGCATTTATTCCGTTGAGATGTAGGACATTCATGCAATGGCTTGGAAGAAGACTGACCCGGTGAGGACTGAGAGGCTTAGGACCAGCTCCTCCTGAATGGACAGTGAGAACCAGGAGGGGAAAGTTAGCACATCCATGGCTGGGAGTATGCGTGCATGCATGTGGTAGAGGAGGGATACTGGTGTCCTGAGGACCAGCTAGAACAGTGAGACTCAGTAAGAATCATCAGTGAGGGTTATATGCAAAAATGCCACAGTGAAGAACAAGGCCAGGAATCTGTGGGTCCAATGGGGAAGACTCAGTTACTATAGTTGCTGGGAGAGGATAGAGCTCAGGTGAAGAGTAATTCCATCATAGATGTTAACGCATAGTAACTTTTTTGTTTTTAGATCACAAACAACATTGACCCCGTGGGAAGAATTCAAATGCGCACTAGGAGAACACTGAGAGGGCACTTGGCCAAGATCTATGCTATGCATTGGGGCACAGACTCCAGGTATGGACTTGGGGTTTACACTATGTTTTGGGGCACAGATTCCAGATACGGAGTCGAGGATTGCTACTTTCTAGAACAGTGGTTCTCAACCTGTAGGTTGCAACCCCTTTGGGGGTCGAATGACCCTTTCACAGGGGTCACTTAAGACCATCTTGCATATCAGATATTTACATTACGATTCATAACAGTAGCAAAATTATAGTTATGAAGTAGCACTGAAAATAATTTTATGGTTGGGGGTCACCGCAAAATGAGGAACTGTATTAAAGGGTTGTGGCATTAGGAAGATTGAGAACCACTGTCCTAGAGGGAAATAACCTCAACTCACTTGCTTTGTTTTGTAAAGTGAAATATTTGTACATTGAATCAAGATTCTAGGCAGGCTGACTGACTGTAGGATTCACAGATGTACATTCCTTATCCAAATTTCTCCTTCCCTGGGCTGATGGTACGTCATTCTGTCACTGCCCAAGTGATGGTGGCATGGTTTTCTTTGCTCTCCTCATCTGAGTTTCTAGACCTTTGTTCTCTCTGCTTCTCTGTGTACTTAAGTGACTGGGGAAGTCATCTAACATCTGTGCCTTCCCTGGTTGTTTGCTCAGCCTGTTTCTTATGGCTCCTTGTCCCCTGCCCTGTCATGATCTCAGTGTCCTGGCTAAGGGGATCACAAAACTTGCCCAGTGTGGGGTATTGGAGGATTAAGTCTCTAAAGCCTTAGAATAGCAGCTTGTAGGGCCAGGTGCTGTTTGCAGGCTGTGCTTTTGTTTCAGCAGACACAGAGATGTGCCTGTGAGCTATCCTCATAGGCAAATCTTCCCTGGGCTTCTGTTTTCATTACTTTAAATTCTTCCCCTGGCTATGTCACCTCCCTTACCCCACATTCTCCTTCCTTCAGCCATCTGTTGGCTAGGCTGTGTCTGCCTTATTCTCCAGCCATTGCTGGAGTGAAATCTCTCTCTTCTCCTATTTCAGGGGCTAGTGAAAACATATATCTCCCTCTGCCTTTTCTGGTTCAAATAATTCGATAAAGTACTGTTCAATTAGTATAACTATGACGTACCCTTTTAGGCACCTGGCATGTGATTCTTACAGTGCCTTTCTTGAGTAGTATACTTTTTGTATTCGGTCGTCAGATTGGAACTTTCTGCTTTGCTTTCTCTTTGTTCATGAAATTATCTGCTTTAGAGCAGAAACAGCTAGAGAACAAAAGAGTCTATCTTTAGTTTGTTCCATATAGTATCTCGTACAGTTCCACATGCAAATGAGAACTAGCGTGATCATTTTAATGATGACAGTAGTCAGAATGAAAAGGAATTGGGAGGAGGTAAGGATAGGGAGATGTTGTTCAGAGGGTACAAAGTTTTAGCTAGACAGGAGGAATTAAGTGTTTGAAGTGGATTGCACAACATGGGCATGAGAGTGATAGTTTCAAAATTATAATAAAGTAGATTTTAAATCTTTCCAAAAAATGTTTGTGGAGTGATGAATAATTAATGTTACTTAATCATTCCACAAATTAAATATATATCAAATCATAACATTGTGCCCCATAAACATATAATTATTTTTAAGTTAAGAATAAAAAGTTTGAGGTGTTGCCTGTGGCTCAGTGAGTAGGGTGTTGGCCCCATATACCGAGGGTGGTGGGTTCAAACCCAGCCCCTGCCAAACTGCAACAAAAAAATAACGGGCGTTGTAGTCCCAGCTACTTGGGAGGCTGAGGCAAGAGAATCACTTAAGCCCAAGAGTCTGAGGTTGCTGTGAGCTATGACAGCATTGCACTCTACTCAAGGCAATAGCTTGAGATTATGTCTAAAAAAAAAATTTTTTTTTTGAAAAACAAAACCCTAAAACAACAAAAAGAAAATGTTCTTATCTAATCAGTCCAAGTTAGAGTTTATTATAGATGGTAGGTAAACAGTATGGTGCTACCTCTGGGACCTTTCTTTGGGATATTCTTGGGGAATATCAATGCCCTGATTAGGCAGGATATAGGACTAAAGAGTGCTGCAGCTGGCGGGATTCAGAGCCCAGTTCTCAGAACACAGTGTAGACAGGACATCATTCTAGAGGGTGCTGCAGCTGGTGGGATTCAGGAGCCCAGCTCTCAGAGCATAGTGCTGCAAGTCTGGTCTTGGCTCCTACAGCAGGTGCACACTGTGTGGCGGGTGTGTTCAAGGCCCTGAGGGTGGTGTATAGTCCCAGGGGACCAGGTCGCTTAGAGAGGCTTTATGCTCTACCTGGCCTCAATATAAATTGAGTCTTGAAAGCCGAGGACCAGAAGTGGGGCAGAAAAGCAAGGGCTGAAGCAACAGGACCAAGTTCAGAATGGTAACTGCCCCTGTGAGCTAGGGGACATCAGGGAGGCTGATGAGTGTTGTGTTGGTCTTAGGGTACTAGGTGCATGTGATTTTTTTAGTTTTATATTCAAGAGAAAACCAATAAGTGATACTGAGGAACACCTATACTATTAGAACCTTTTAGGAATTGTTTTAAAGAGCTGTGTTTTCTGGATAAGCCACTGGTTGCCTTTTTAAAGTCCAAAATAGTGTTTTTAAAAAACAGATTTTCCTTAATCATCTCTGTATTTCTTGCCTTCATAAACAAAGGTTATTACTCAAAGGTTATTTTTTTCATGATTCCGCTGTAATTTATGAATATCAGTTTTTTTACTGATTAGAGGGCCCCACAGTGAGTGGTTCGTATTCATATATTCATGTATAGATACATAATACATACACATTGGTAATATGTTTTTCAGTATGTAATGTATTTATATTGAGATTCTCCTTTTGTCCCACCAATTAATGTAAAATTTTCTCTTTCTCTCTTATGATTAGAAGTGAAACACAACTAACCGGGCAAGGCTTGAGTGAAATGAAAGGGATTAGGTGTTTGAAGCCCTTTGCCTGGCTGCCTGACTCTTGCTCAGTGTTCTGGGTGGTAGCCCTTCAGCTGACTGATATGTGAATAGGTAAAGGTTCTAGGGGTGGCAGGAACCCAGCCCTTAAGTAGTCCCCTAACCTAGGACTGGGAGGTGTATCTCCTGTCACCTTCTAGAGGATCAGGGCACAGCTTAATGCTTCCCTTACCACCCAGCCCCAGAGAGTCAGCAGTTATTAAGCTCTCTGACCGGGAGAGTTCTGTAAAGGTGACCCTCCTGACCTGGGAGGATGAGCTGCTTTAGATCAGCTCTGAGACTTCAAAAGTTTGAGAAGGGCCAGACAGAAATAGGGCAGCAGAGGAAACCTAACACTTACGTAGAAGATAGCATTTAACTACCTAATTTGTTGATGACCGAACCTGGATGGAAGAATTTGCTTTAAGGATTAAATTAAAAAAAAAAAAATGATTGCATCTTATACTTGGTTCACTTCTGTGATAAATTTTATAATGAAGTGCTGCTGAAAAGGGCTTTTATTCCTCACCAAACTCCCTGATGCCTTTGTAAGGAAGTTTGATCAATTTTAAGAAGCCAGATGTGCGTGCAGCTGGAGTAGTTAAAACTTGTGTTTGGGAGAAAATCCTTAAAATTAAAAATCTTTCTCATTATTTACCATACTGACAAACATATCCACTGAAATTGTGAGTGGAGCCTTCTTGCACTTCCTTAAAAACAGCAGCTCTCCAGGCCGCAGCATGTATGTGGGCAGCTGCAGTTTCTGGGACTTAGTCTTGCCTGCTGGCTTTCTGCACAACTCCAAGTCCCTTTACCATGGGTCACACCTCCTTGGTAGCTTTCCATCTTAGGTCTGTGAGTGTGGACAGGGCTTGTGTTCAGCCCACAGATCCCCCATCTCAGCATAGTCTCCAGAGCAGGGAGACCCTCAGGAACACTCTTGGTACTTCCTGGCCCTGCTGCTTGCTGGGCCTGCTACACCATCACTTGGCTCTTCACCAGGCCTGTAGCAGGAGACCCAAACCCCTTTGTAGCCCAATCTGGGAAATCTCATGGAGTATTTAGAGTGATAAATGTTTCTTGGATTTGGAATGTTAAGTTTACCACTCCTTTATTGTATTCACACTTCCTCTGGGTCAGAGTGGAACAATTTTATACTAAATATTTTGTACCACCTTTGGCTCTTGAAAGATCTGTATGTTGCCAGTTTGATTTATAGTGGAAGGAAACCAATCAGAAGCAGCTGTGGGATGAAGTCTCCCTGTCTTAGCTGACAGGGGAAGCCTGGGTGATGTGGCCCATGGCAGCAGCTGCACACTTTTCATTCTCAACTATTATTATCTGCGATGGTCTTACCGTTCTGGCTTTCAGAACTGGTCTAACATTTAGACTTTTCTTCTATTTTTGCTTATAAATCAGTGTGCTTTATTTCAGGCAGATACTGAAGTACATGTGAGAAGTCACCAGAGTGTTTTCATTTGTTGTGGTTGTAGGGTTTGTGGGTTGGGAGGGACTAACAGGTTCACTTTTGCTTTTCCTTCCAGGCTTCTTGTCAGTGCCTCACAGGATGGTAAACTTATCATCTGGGATAGCTACACCACAAACAAGGTAGGGCCAGAGCTGTGATTGATTTTACTAAAGAATATGAAATGTGTATGAAAGATTACTCTAATTATAACAAATACAAAGAATAGGGAGGTATGTGGCAGGATTAATTACAATAGTGTCCAATATGGTGATCAGTAAGACTGTTACTTTAAATGAACTTTTAGCCATGTGGCAGCCTAATGAAGTCTTTTTCTTTTAATATGGAGTTAGTAATTCTGCTCCTTAGTGCCTGCCTCGGTGTAAGTTGTGACTTCAATAGAACTGTAGGTTGGAGGGTTGTCTTCCTGTGTGGCATTTTTTTGTTTGTTTTTGTTTTTGAAATAAACGAGTCTCACTCTGTTCTCCTAGGTAGAGTGCTGTGGCATCGTCCTGGGTCACAGCAACCTTGGACTCTTGGGTCACCGGTGATCCTCCTGCCTCAGCCTCCAAAGTATCTCGGACTATAGGCACACCTGGCTAGTTTTTCTAGTTTTAGTAGAGATAGGGTCTCACTTTGGTCAGGCTGTTCTCCTGAGCTCAAGAGAGCTATTTGCCTCAGCCTCCTAGAGTGCTGGGATTGTAGGCTTGAGATACCATTCTCTGTCTTTACTTCATCTCATTGGCTACACATGTGAATTATTCTCTAGCTTTTTTTTTTTTTTTTAAGCAGTGGGACCAGTTTAATCTGGAAATAAGCTTTGGACAGCCTCACAATCAGAAGGAAGCCTATCAGCCTGCCCTTGGAGAAAAAGTCCATCCAGGAGGGCAAGGCCTCCCAGGGAAGGGGGGACTTGGGGGCTAATACCAGGCATCCCTTAGGGGCTGGTCTGTGCTCAGCAGGTACTGGCAGAGCCTGGAGTGATGAGTGTGGTGGCTTTCTCAGGCAAGGGGCTGTGTTTCCAGTTGCCCTTGCCATTTGCATTTGCAACTTAGGGCCAGCGCAATCCCAGTGATACACAGGAGGCCTCCAAAGATCATCCCGCCCAGCTGCAGGCTTTCCCAGTCATAGTAGAAGGGATCATCTTTATCAGCAAAGAAGTCCTTGGCTTCCAAGGCAGGCAGGCCTGCCAGTAGCAGAAGGGCCCATGTCATTCTCTCCATGACGCTGCTCAAGGGGTGACTACAGGTGGGCAAGTGTGTGACTCAGCTGGTTACTCAACCTCTCTGCTTCAGTGTCCCAAGTGCAGGTCTGAAGAGGCTACTGGGGCTGTGGCTAACCCAAGCAAGTGGGTTCTGACTTTTTAAACCCTGTGGGTCCCGCCCAGACCTACACACCAGCAGGCTGGAGGGAACTGGTCAGACTCCTCCAGACTCTGGCCACTCTCTAGCTTTTTTACTCTGTCGCCTTCTATGCAGTGAAAATTGAAGACTAGGGTGGCACCTGTAGTGGGTAAGGGCTCTGGCCACATACACCAGGGCTGGTGGGTTCGAACCCAGCCTGGGTCAGCTAAACGACAATGACATCTAGAACAAAAAAATAATGGGGTATTGTGGCTGAAGCAAGAGAATCGCTTAAGCCCAAGAGTTTGAGGTTGCTGTGAGTTGTGATACCACAGCACTCTACCAAGGGCAACATAGTGAGACTGTCTTAAAAAAAGAAAATCGAAGACTAAAAATCCTAGTGTCAGCGTTAATGTTCCTGAACTCAAAAGTATCTGCACTGTCTGTTTGTGTTCTTCAGGTCCACGCCATCCCTCTGCGCTCCTCCTGGGTCATGACTTGTGCATACGCCCCTTCTGGGAACTATGTGGCCTGCGGTGGCTTGGATAACATTTGTTCCATTTATAATCTGAAAACTCGTGAAGGGAATGTACGTGTGAGTCGTGAGCTGGCGGGACATACAGGTATATGTTGTTACTACCTTTAAGTGGTATGGGCTGTTTACCACCTTTAAGAAGCCTGTGGATTGGGGACGGCACCTGTGGCTCAAGTAGGTAGGGAGTAGGCCCTATATACCAAAGGTGGTGGGTTCGAAACCGGCCCTGGCCAGCTAAAACAGCAATGAGAATTTTAACAAAAAGTAGCCAGGCATTGTGGCGGACGCCTGTAGTCCCAGCTACTCAGGAAGCTAAGACAAGAGAATCACTTAAGCCCAAGAGTTGGAGGTTGCTGTGAGCTGTGATGCTGTGGCACTCTACCGAGGGCAACAAAGTGAGACTCCATCTCAAAAAAAAAAAAAAAGAAAGAAAAGAAGAAGCCTGTAGATTGGAGTTACTGAGCCTGCCTTTTCCAAGGCGTCTAGCTATTCTGTACATGCCCTGAACAGCTAGCAGCTACTCTATTTTTACCTTAATGGGACATGATTCAATCTGTTTTTTACTACCTTCTATCTCAAGCACCCCCTTTGTGCAGGGTTTCCTGATCAAACACACATGCCTGTCCATGTGCTCTATGGTTGCCAAGGAGGCAGAAGAGAGTCTTGTGCACCATTTAAGTGCTTTCGAGTGTGGCAACTTCAAACGTTAGGTAGAATATGATTTTGCTAAGATTTAGTTTACTTACGATTGTATTTCATAACAAAGACACGATGTTTCTGAAAGATAAGTTCTTGTCTTACTATTTTCCCTAGTGGCAACATTTTCTGTTCTCAAAAGTTCTACCCTTAGTGACTCGGCGCCCGTGGCTCAACGGGCTAAGGTGCCAGCCACGTACACCTGAGCTGGCGGGTTCGAATCCAGCCCGGAACGGCCAAACAACGACAGCTGCAATCAAAGAATGGCCAGACATTGTGGCGGGCGCCTGTAGTCCCAGCTACTTGGGAGACAGAGGCAGGAGACTCGCTTGAGCCCAGGATTTGGAGGTTGCTGTGAGCTGTGATGTCACGGCACTCTACCCAGGGTGACAGCTTGAGGCTCTATCTCAAAAAAAAAAGTTCTACCCTTAGTGTTGTTTTGGCTACACCCCGCTGGCTCACCTACTTCCCTTGCAACAAAAAAATATTGTGATGAGTGGAGTCATTGTAATAGTGCTGCTTCTAACACCCTTTGAGCAGTCTGTTAAGTAGGTTAATCTTGGCTGTATAAGAGTGTATATCTTTTGTCCTTTTAAAAACATGCTACCTGTTTCCATTGATTTCTGTTCTGCATTGCTTCTTGCCTTTTGCTTACTTTGAAGTTGTTCTCGTCTTAATTCTCTAGCTTTTCATGAGAGTAACTTTGGCCACTGGTTTTAAACCTACGTTCTTTTTCGATGATAAGCACTTAAAAGTTTTAAATTTCTCTTCAATAAATGGCTTTAGCTGCATCACACAAATTTGGTATACATATTACATTTTAATTATCATTTATGTGGAAAGATTTTAATAACCCTAGTAATCGCTTGTGTGGTTTATGGGTTATATAGAAGTGTGCTGTTGAAATTTCAGATATCTTTAGTTCTCTTAATTAACTTGCTGTTGGTTTCTGGTTAAATGCCCTTGTATTTAGAGAATGGATTCTGTATTGTCTCAGTTCTGTGTTTGAGGCTCACTATTTATGGATATCCGGAATCTGCCATGGCCATACTGCAGGCACAGAGATGCCATGGGCTGTCCGTGTTCTGCACATGTCAGTCAGAGCAGGACTTCTGATGTGTTCAGATCTTCCTGTCTTTCTCTGAATTGCTGAGGTCAGGTTGTTAACATATATATGGGTTTACTTCATCCTTTAGTTCTATCAACATTTGCTTTGTGTGTTTTGAACTCCTGGGTGTGTGTACACCAACAGTGATCACATCTTCTTCCCCTGTACACATGGTCATAAGGTCTGCCTCACTGAGCTCTGTGTAGCTAAGTCAGCCTTCTCACACTCACTCTCCTCCTGCGCGTCTGTCTTCTACTTCGCCTTTGTAGAGAGTGCAGCTTGGTCTCCACCTGCTCTTAGTGCTCTTCCTTTGCACACTGCTATTCATCTCTGTTTCACACACAGCTGTGCCACTGGGCCTCCACCCTGTCTCTGTTCTGTGTCTCCTCTTCCCACTTTCTTTCAGGTTACTTGATTATTTTAGAAATCTGTTTTAGTATATCTGTTGGCTCTTCAAGTACTCCATTTTGTGAGTTTTTTTAGTGGTGTGTTCAGGGAGTCCAGTGTGTGCTTGCATTCCAGGGTCCACTCAGTTAATGTTGCTCCAGTTCACAACAAACAGTCTCAGCCACAGAGGCCCCTTGCTTGGCCTTCCTCATTCTGGTGGTTTCCCCAGTATTATTCCTAGACCTCAGATGCATTCTTGTATTGTTTCCTTTACACATTCTGAAGAAATTAAATAGTCTAGAAATTTGAATAAGTAATTTTACATGTCCTCTGTGCTGGCTCTGTTAAGTGCTCCCATCCATCCTGAACGTGCATTCTCTTCTGTTTCCTGTGGTGTGACGAACTCTTGCAGTGAGCATAGGTTCACCCCAGGATTCTCTCTGTTTTCATGTGTCTCAAATTGTGTTTTGCATTTATTTATTTATTTATTTATTTATTTGACAGTCTCACTTTGTCGCCCTCAGTAGAGTGCTGTTGGGTGTTGGGTCATTGCTCACAGCAACCTCAATCTCTTTGGGTTCAAGGGGTTCTCTTTCCTCAGCCTCCCAAGTAGCTGGGACTACAGGTGCCCACCACAATGTCTGGCTATTTTTTTGTTGCAGTTGTCATTGTTGTTTAGCTGGCACAGGCAGGATTCGAACCCACCAGGCTTGGTGTGTGTGGCAGACGCCATAACCACTGCACTGTGGGTGCCACGCCCTCTTCCTTTCTTCTTTAAGGATATTTTTCTTGTATATATAGAATTGTGGGTTTTTTTCCTTTTGAAGATTTATTTTTGGCTTTTGGCAGTTTGCCTGTGGTGTGTCTAGGTGTGATTTTCTTTGTATTTTTTGTGCTTTGGCATCTTGAATCTATAATTTTTATCTTTCACCAAATTGAGGAAGTTTCTTGCCATGGTCCTATTCTTTGCATGAGGGTCTGTCCTGTTAGCGTCTGTGGCCGTGCTGTTCTGTCAGTGTCTATGGCTGTGCTTCATTCTTCTTCACTTCTTTAGAGTTGCTGGTTTTTATTTCCCTTCACACTTGGACAGACTGTTGGGCCTTTTCAGCAGATTTTTTTTTTTTTTTTTAAGAGACAAGAGTGTCACTTTCTTATCCTCAGTAGAGTACTGTGGCATCACAAGCTCACAGCAACCATCAGCTCTTGGGCTTAGGTGATTCTCTTGCCTCAGCCTCCTGAGTAGCTGGAACTATAGGTGCTCGCCACAACGCCTGGCTATTTTTTGTTTGCAGTTTGGCTGGGGCCGGGTTTGAACCCACCACCCTCAGTATATGGGGCTGGCGCCCTACTCACTCAGCCACAGGCACCACCTGTCATATATTATTTTTTTCAGTTCTATAATTTCTATTTGCTTTTTTAAAAAATGGTTTTCAAAGCTAACCTGTTTAAAGGATACCAAATAATGGCTTAACTGGACAACCTGAAAATTAGCACAGAGAACAACCTTTTGTTCTATTTTAGTGATCCACCAAGATTGAGAGAATATTATATGGTCAGATTATAACATTCTTGTCTACTTTATCCTTTCATAGTTTTGTTTTATTTATTTATTTATTTATTCATTTATTTTGAGACAGAGCCTCAAAGCTGTCACCCTGGATAGAGTGCTGTGACATCACAGCTCACAGCACCCTCCAATTCCTGGGCTCAAGCGAGTCTTTCGCCTCCGCCTCCCAAGTAGCTGGGACTACAAGCGCCCCCCACAACGCCCAGCCATTTTTTGGTTGCAGCTGTCATTGTTGTTTGGCGGGCCCAGGCTGGATTCGAACCCGCCAGCTCAGATGTACGTGGCTGGCGCCTTAGCCCATTTAGCCACAGGCGCCGAGCCTGTTATAGTTTTTTTAAATCTCAATGAAAACATACATCTTAAATGGGGGGGAAATGGTTTTCATTTTCTTGCTGAAGTTTCCTTTGCATTTATTACATGCAATTAAAAAAAAATCTATGAGCAGAGTTTTAACAGCTGTCTTTAAAATTCTTGTCGACTAAGCTTGGTGCCTGTGGCTCAACAGGCTAAGGCGCCTGCCACGTACACCTGAGCTGGCAGGTTCGAATCCAGCCTGGGCCCACCAAACAACAATGACGGTTGCAACCAAAAAATGGCCAGGTGTTGTGGCGGGCGCCTGTAGTCCCAGCTACTTGGGAGGCAGAGGCAGGAGACTCGCTTGAGCCCAGGACTGGAGGTTGCTGTGAGCTGTGATGCCACAACA
>CAUYON010092342.1:0-31276 GCA_963573935.1 Arctocebus calabarensis
GGCCCAGGAGTTGGAGGTTGCTGTGAGCAGTGTGACGCCACGGCACTCTACCAAGGGCAATCGAGTGAGACTCTGTCTCCACACACACACAAAAAAAAACCAAAACAGAACAAAGCAAAACAAAACAAAAAACTCTTGGGCTCCAAACATTCTCTTGCCTCATCCTCCCCAGTAGCTGGGACTACAGGAGCCTGCCAGAATGCCAGCTATTTTTAAAGACAAGGTCTGGGTCTGGCTCTGGTTCATGCTAGTCTGGAACCTGTGAGCTCAGGCAATTCACCTACCTCAGCTTCCCAAATGCTAAGATTACAGGCGTAGAGATGGGGGTCTGGCTCTTGGCTCCAACTCCTGAGCTCAAGCGATCCTCTTGCCTCAGACTCCCAAAGTCTAGGATTACATGCCTCAGGCACAACCCCTGGCCCTGAATCTTCTTTATAGTGGTGGAATAAGGTACATATATTTCTGAGGTACCACTCATGCTGAATTTATGGTTTTGCAAATAAATTTATGAGCAGTAGGAAGTTTTGTTGTAGAATCATCAGTCATACAATAAAGCCAACTATACTATTCAGGAGGCATCATGCTTCCATCCATAGCCCAGAATGTGTGTGTTTTTTTTTTTTTTTTTTGAGTTGGAGTCTCACTATGCTGCCCTTGATAGAGTGCTGTGGCATCACAGCTCACAGCACCCTCCAACTCTTGGGCTTAACCTATTCTCTTGCTTCAGCTTCCCAAGTAGCTGGGACTACTGGTGCCCGCTACAACACCCGGCTATTTTGTTGTTGTTGTTGCAGTTGTAGTTGTTTTAGCTGGCATGGGCCGGGTTCAAACCCACCAGCCTCGGTGTATGTGGCCAACGCTGTAGTCGCTGTGCTACCTGCACTGAGCCACCAGAATGTGTTTTTGCCATTGATTTCAGTGTATATAACCAATCTGTGACAGCCCCCAAATTGCTTGTTGTCTTCATTGTATTTGTTTCCTTATTTGTCTTCCCCCACTAACGTACCAATCCTCATATCATTTACCCTGAAAAAAATCCATGGATAGCTGTGAAGGCTGCCATGACAGCTGACCTGCTGCACCCTACGCTTCAGGACCTGCACTAACTCTACCTTGTCCCACAACCCCAGGGCTACCCCTTTTTTTGAGACCGTCTTGCTCTGTTGTGCAGGTGAGTGAAGTAGGGTCCTCGTAGCTCACTGCAACCTCAAACTCAAGGCTGAAGCTATTCTCCTGCCTCAGCCTCCCAAGTAGCTGGCACTACCTATGCCAGGACACCTGGCTAATTTTTATATTTTTAGTAGAGATTAGGTCTTGCTCTTGCTCAGACTGATTTCCATAGTGCTAGGATTACAGGAGTGCGCCTGTAACCTCCTTTGCATAATTTTGGTCTAGATTGAAACTTAATAAAGCAGTACATATACATATATACATATATATATATTTTTTTCTTTCTGAGACAGAGTCTTACTAGGTAGCCCTGGGTAGATTGCAATG
Organism: Arctocebus calabarensis; assembly: GCA_963573935.1. Taxonomy (NCBI): domain Eukaryota; kingdom Metazoa; phylum Chordata; class Mammalia; order Primates; family Lorisidae; genus Arctocebus; species Arctocebus calabarensis. The sequence continues at coordinate 1,498 of CAUYON010092342.1, forward strand.
GCATCATGGCTCACAGTACCTCTAACTCTTGGGCTTAAGAGATTCCCTTTGCTTCAGCCTCCCAAGTAGCTGGGACTACAGGCACCTGCCACAACGCCCGGCTATTTTTCTTGTTGTAGTTGTCAGTGTTGTTTAGCAGGCCCAGGCCAGGCTCGAACCCGCCAAGCCTTGTGTATGTGGCCAGTGGCCTACCCAGGGAGGTTGGGGCACCGCCTAATAAAGCAGTATATTATACAATTGATGTACATGACATAAACATCCAAGCCCCAGAACTGAGGCAGCATTCAAGTTTGCTGCCCAAGCCAATGGGCTTCAAGCCCTTTAAAGGCAAGGCAATTCCAATACAGTATCTCTGGGTTGCAGACTTTAGCGACACAGTGGGAAGTATTAAGCGTCTGTTAAATGGTCCCAGGTGGGGTGTGTGGATTCTCCTACCACACCCTTTCTCAGAGATCACCCTTCTTAGAGATGCTTTTCTTTTCTTTCTTTCTTTTTTTTTTTTAATATGGAACTCTTCACGAATTTGCGAGTCATCCTTGCGCAGGGGCCATTCTAATCTCTATATCATTCTAATTTTCGTGTATGTGCTGCCAAAGCGAACACTAGAGATGCTTTTCTAAGAACTTTGAAAAGGAATCTAAGGAGCTTAGTTACAAATCAATAGAAACAAAAAGGTACTTTTAAGAGTATTGAGTAATGAACTTCAAAAATTACTCTTTGGGTCTTTAATTTGTTTCGAGGTTTCCCTTTTTCTACCCAGGGACCAATCTTGCGACATTCAAGGACTTTTCTTCAGCCCTACGTGAGAGCAAAAATCTCAGAGAAAAGTTGGGCTCCACCCACCACCAACAAAGAGGGGCGGGCAGCAGGGGGCGCCCGCGACTCTCTTCCAGGCTGAGAAGGCGGGACGCGGCAGAGCTGCGCGCGCAGGTCCAGGAAGTCCCGCCCGGCCTAACGTCAGACCGCTCAGTCCTGGAGTAGTTCTGTAGGCCGGACGTGCCGTTTTGGCGGGCGGTTGTGACGTCACTAGTGCTTATCCGGTTACTGCAGTTCCGAGGTCACGAATGGACGACTGACAGAAGAGACTGCGGAGACCAGTCGCCGAGCCCCGGGTAACGGCGTAGGGTACCGCAAAATTGGAAGGCAGGGGCTCGCGCGCTACTCTTACAGCAACGGTAAAACGGAGGTCCTGCTGCAGCCGGAGCCCGCGTCCGGGCGGGAGTGGAGTCCCAGGAGCCGTGGCTGGGGACTAAGCGCATCCTCACCGGGTAAGAGGGAGGAGGGGAGCTTGGCGTCTGCCTCTTGCAGCGCCCGGGAGCACGGCTCCTGTCCACCCTGCGTAGTGTTAATGCAGCCAAGCTCTCCAGATGAAAACGTTCATTTATTTTCTTGCCGGACTTTGTCCTGAAAAATGGACAAAACACACCGCCTTCCAGGATATTCCTGTTTGCATGACCCTACAAGCGCCTTTTTGCTTCAAGACGTGTTTGACGCTCCTGTTCTAATTATATTTGAACGCAAAACTCTTAATTTGATTTCGTGTAGTTGGCCGAAAATTCTTTTTTTTAAAAAAAGCGTTGATGTTGAATAGGGCTCATTAGCATATTAAAATGGCCGTGCCCAAAGACATCGTTCCTTCCCTGTCGGATTGCCAGTGCCAAATCTGTATGGAAATTCTAATCGAACCTGTAACCCTCCCTTGTAATCACACACTCTGTAATCCGTGTTTTCAATCGACCGTCGAGAAAGCAAATTTATCTTGTCCCTTTTGTCGCCGCCGGGTATCCTCGTGGACTCGGTACCATACCCGAAAAAATTCTCTTATCAATATGGAACTGTGGAAGATAATTCAAAAACACTACCCAAGAGAATGCAAGCTTAGAGCTTCTGGGCAAGAATCGGAGGAAATCGGTGAGTAAAGCCCTGCTTGATTATTGGCTGAAAAAACCTAACATTCTTTAAAAAAATTAATCGTTTCTCCATTAAAAAAAAAAAAAAGAAAAAAACCTGACTAGTGTTTGTCTGAAGAGTTTTCAGAGATTTTGGGTTTTATGGACGCCAAAACATTGGTTAAAGTCAAGGGCAAGTTTTGTCCTTTGTTATGATGCTCGCTCAGTGTACAAAAGCAAGTTTTTGTTGGGTTAAAAAGGAAGAAGAAAAAAATTGCTCATTTGGAGCTTTGAGTCAAATGAAAAGCTGTGTAAATATAATGAGCAATTGTATAGTAGCAACATAAGGAGACTGATTCTTATGTTAATATTTCTTTTACTTAAAATTACTTTTTCTGGCTCCACGCCTGTGGCTCAACTGGCTAAGGTGACACCCACATACACCTGAGCTGGCAGGTTCGAATCCAGCCCGGGCCTGCCAAACAACAATGACGGCTGCAACCAAAAAGTGGCCAGGCATTGTGGCGGGGGCCTATAGTCCCAGCTACTTGGGAGGCAGAGGCAAGAGACTCGCTTGAGCCCAGGAGTTGGAGGTTGCTGTGAGCTGTGATGCCATAGCACTCTATCCAGGGTGACAGCTTGAGGCTCTGTCTCAAAAAAAAAAAAATTACTTTTTCTGATTTATTTATTTGAATATCTAGTTAATTCTTTTTTCGAGACAAGGTTTCACTCTGTTACCTGGGCTTGAGTGCCATGGCCTCAACCTAGTTCCAACTTGAACTCAAGCAATGCTCCTGCCTCTGCCTCCAAAGCAGCTGGGACTGATTTTTCAATTTGTAGTATTTTTTATAGAGATGGAGTCTCATTTTGGTCTCCAACTCCTGAGCTCAAGCGATCCTCCTCCTGCCTGGGCCTCCCAAAATGCTAGGATTATAGGCGTGAGCCACCAGCCCATTTATTTAATTGTTTATTCTAATCGCTTAAGCTTGCAAAGAGTCTAAAATAGCTTTCCATTACCAATTTCATCCAGTTCAGTCAGTCATTTTTATTTAAAGCCCTATACGTTGTGCACTAAAGTACCCCCTAACTGCTGAACACTTGTCTCTAGCAGCTTGCCTCTACTAATGTGAGCAATAAATAAGCCATGCAATATTTTCTGGCCAGACTTTGAACGTGGTGCCTGTACTCTGGTGTACTTGCCTTTTAAAATTTTGTTTATTTTCTTGTGGTAAAAATTATTTAACTAAAATTGCCACATAGTCTTGGAGCCCCTAGCACAGTGGTTATATTGCCAGCCACATGCACCAAGGCTGGCAAGTTCGAACCTATCCTGGGCCAGCTGAACAACAATGACAACTGCAACCAAAAAATAGCCAGGTGTTGTGGTGGGCACCTGTAGTCCCAGCTACTTGGGAGGCTAAGGCAAGAGAATCGCTTAGGGCTAGGAGTTGGAAGTTGCTGTGAGCTGTGATGCCAGGGCACGCTACCCAGAGTGATAGCTTGAGGCGCTGTCAAAAAAAAAAGAGAGAGCCATCACTTAAACCCAAGAATTTGAGGTTGCAGTGAGCTGTGAAGCCTTAGCACTCTACTGAGGGAGACGCGGTCTCAAAAAATAAAATTGCCATATTAACCATTTTTGATCTTTGTTTTTGAGACAGAGTCCCACTGTATTACCTTGGGGTAGAGTGCTGTGGCATCATCATAGCTCACAGCAACTTCAGGCTCTTAGTTTCAAGCTGTCCTCTTGCTTCAGTCTCTCAAGTAGCTGGGACTACAGGCATCTGTCACAGTGCCTGAGTAGTTTCTCTAGTTTTTTAGTAGAGATGGGGTCTGAGAGTTTGCTCAGGTTGGTCAGGAACTCCTGAGCTAAAGCAATTCACCTGCCTTAGCCTCCCAGAATGCTAAGATTATAGGTGAGAGCCACCTCTCCTGCCAATATTAACCATTTTCAAACAACAGTGGTTTTTTTTTGTTTGTTTGTTTTTGAGACAGAGCCTCAAGCTGTCATCCTGGATAGAGGGCTGTGGCATCACAGCTTACAGCAACCTCCAATTCCTGGGCTCAAGTGAGTCTCTTGCCTCCGCCTCCCAAGTAGCTGGGACTACAGGCACCCGCCACAATGCCTGGCCATTTTTTGGTTGCTGCTGTCATTGTTGTTTGGCAGGCCTGGGCTGGATTTGAACCCGCCAGCTCAGGTGTACATAGCTGGCGCCTTAGCCTGTTGAGCCACAGGCACCAAGCCTAAACAACGGTTGTTTTAAAAAACAACTTTATTGAGATATTTGCAGTACCATGCAATTCTCCCATTAAAAATGTGCAATTTAGGGCAGCGCCTGTGGCTCAAAGGAGTATGGCCCCTGCTCCATATGCCAGAGGTGGCTGGTTCAAACCCAGCCAAAAAAAAAAAGTGCAATTTAATGGTTTTGAATATATATATATTTTTTTTTTTCTTTAGGGAGTCTCACTTTGTCACCGTTGATAGAGTACTGTGGCGTCATACCTCATGGCAACCTCAATTTTTTTAATTAAATCATAGCCGTGTACGTTAATGCAATCATGGGATACAAGGTGCTGGTTTTATATACCAAGCAACCTCAAATTCTTGATAAGTATCTGGGACTATAGCTCTATTTTTATTTTACTTTTTGAGACCAAGTCTCAAGCTGTAGCCCAGGGTAGAGAGTCCCGGTGTCATAGCTCATTGTAACCTCCAACTCTTGGGCTTAAGTGATCCTCTTGCTTCATTTTTTCAATTTGTAGTGGAGATGGTGATCTCACTTTTGCTCAGGCTAGTCTCAAACTTGTAAGCTCAAGCAGTCCACCCGTCTCAGCCTCCCAGTATGCTAGGATTACAGGCATTGAGCCACGGTACCAGCCAGAATCTTGCCCCTCACCTAGATAGTGTCCAGTGGTGCACTGGACAGCATCAGGGGTGGTGCTGTATTAAGTAGCACTTTTTTGAGGGGGGGAGATAGTCTCACTCTGTTACCCAGGATGGAGTGTCATGGTGTCATTAAGCTCACAGCAAGCTTAAAGTCTTGGGCTCTAGCCATTCTTCTGCTTCAGCCTCCTGAGTAGCTAGGACTATAGGTGCCCACCACAGCACCTAGCTAATTTTGTTTTTGAGACAGTCTTACTCTGTCGCACTGGATAGAGTACCATGTCATCATAGCTCACAGCAACCTCAAACTCTTGGGCTCAAGAGATCCTGTCGGGTTAGTCTCCCAAAGGTTAGGATTACAGGCATGAACCATCTTGCCTGGCATAATTTTTCTTTTTTTTAGAGACAGAGTCTCACTTTGCCACTCCAGGTAAAGTGCTGTGGTATCACGGCTCACAGAAACCTCCAGCTCTTGGGCTTAGGGGATTCTCTTGCCTCTGCCTCGCAAGTAGCTGGGACTACAGGCACCTGCTACAATGCCCAGCTATTTTTTTGTTGCAGTTTGGCCGAGGCTGGGCTTGAACCCACCACCCTCGGTATATGGGGCCGGCGCCCTACACACTGAGCCACAGGCACTGCCCCTGGCATAATTTTTCTAATTGTAGTAGAGATGGGGTCTTGCTCTTCTTCAGGTTGATCTGGAATTAGTGAGCTCAAGGGATCTTCGAGCCTCAGCCTCTCATAGTACTAGGATTATAGTCAGGAGCCAGTACATCTGGCCAGTGAGTAGCACACTTTAAAAAGTTCATAAAAGGCTTGGTGCCTATAGCTTAGCGGCTAGGGCACCAGCCACAAATATCAGAGCTGACAGGTTGAATCCAGCCCAGGGCTGCTAAACAACAATGACAACTACAACAAAAAAATAGCTGGGCGTTGTGGCGGGCACCTGTAGTCCCAGCTACTTGAGAGACTGAGGTAAGAGAATTGCTTAAGCCAAGAGTTTGAAGTTGGCTGTGAGCTGTGACACTATGGCACTCTATCTACCCAGGGCGACAGCTTGAGACTGTCTCAAAAAAATAAATAAATAAATAAATAAATAAAAATTAAAAGTTCAGGCTCGGTGCCTGTGGCTCAACGGGCTGAGGCGCCAGCCATGTGCACCTGAGCTGACGGGTTCGAGTCCAGCCCCAGGCCCGCCAAACAACAAGGACCGCTGCAACCAAAAAATGGTCAGGCGTTGTGGCGGGCACCTGTAGTCCCAGCGACTCGGGAGGCAGAGGCAGGAGACTCGCTTGAGCCCAGGAATTAGAGGTTGCTGTGAGCTGTGATGCAACAGCACTCTATCTAGGGTGACAGCTTGAGGCTCTGTCTCAAAAAAAAAAAAAAAAAATTTAAGTTTTGAAAAATGTCATTGTTCAGTTCACTGGTAGTTTATAAAAATATTTGTTAAACTTTGTACCTACTCATTCACTTTGTATGTACTTATAGATTGTAAGAAAGCGATAGGTTTAAAAATGAATTATTTGTGCTCACTTCGGCAGCACATATACTAAAATTGGAACGATACAGAGAAAATTTAGCATGGCCCCTGCGCAAGGATGACACGCAAATTCGTGAAGTGTTCCATATTTTTAAAATTGGTACTAAGGAAGAAATTTATTTCTTATGTTAGTTGTTAAAGAAACAGCAGGACTTGTTTACAAAGATGACTTCATTCCCAAGGTTACTGGATAGAAGCCAGCCATAACTTATGCCATAGCAGCCTTTTTTTTTTTTTTTTGATCCAGTGTTACTATGTTTATCTTGATAAACTAGGAATTTTATCATTGAAGTTTTACCTTAAAGGGTACATTAAATGATATATACTTTGAATCTAGCTTTTAGATTCTAAAAATTTCTACAATCTAGATTAGTGCAATTTGGTTCTTAAAAATAAAACTTAAACTTATTTACAAAGGTTTAGTTTTATAACAAGGTGACTAATTTATCTGATAGCTGCTATAGCAAGCTATTATAGAACTTGAATTTCTACAAATGGTGAAACTAGTTTATTTGCCTTGCCATATTACATTTTTAACCAGTATGGCTTAGGTGAACAAGGTGTTTAACCTGTGCTCTAAACAATGGGAGTACCAAATAAATAAACAAGATAAATGCTGTGGCTCTTACTTCTGGGGCTTTACCCAACTTAGGTTGCTTTATAATATAACTTTGTGTATTGCAATTTGGGTGAAAAACTTAAGTGCCCTTTCATAACTATTTATATGAAAAAGTCACTTTATTACTCTAAAATATCCTTAAGGACTTCTTAAATTTAGTGTTACTAAGGCTTTATTTATGTTTGCAAAATTGTTAAGCTTTGTTTCTTTGACTCTGTCCTTTATCTCAATGTAGGATTTTAAAGAGGACCTTAATACTTGACGAAATTCTATTTTCTTAAGGCAAAAGAGTATTAAATGTATACTAACTCCTAGAAATGTATTTATTTAAAAAAAGGGGGTTGACAAAAACTTGCTGTATATAGATCAGCTATTTCTACATGCATATTTTAAATTAGCTTTAAAAAAAACTTTCAGCCTCAGAAAGTAGATTTAATTAGAAAATAAATTATACTAAGATTTTGCTTCCGGACATGTGAAGCTCTTTTATAAATTTAAGCTATTGTTAAGGTATGAAGTCTTCTGTACAGATTTTTTTTAAACTAATATTTCAGTATTTTGTCTGAAAAGAAAACACCAGAGTAGGTGTACATATGTATTATATAATCTTTTAATACTGTTTATTTTTAGCCCATTGTTTAAAAAACAAAAGTTAAAAAATTTCAAAATAATAAAAATAAAAATGAATTATTTGAAAGTGAATTAATCTGATAGAGGTGGATTTTATATCTGAATTTCTTAGAAAAGAATCCCATAGGAGGAAAGAATCAACCTTAGAAATGTCTAAATTTTCTTCCCATTTGCAACTGCCATTGTAATAATTCCTGCAGGCAAGAATCACAAATGGATGCCAAAAGCCCTGCTTGAAAATTTCTTGGAGATCAGAAGATTCACATAGTCTGATGAAATATTCTAAATTAGGCTCGACGCCTGTGGCTCAGGTGCCAGCCACGTACACCTGAGCTGGCGGGTTCGAATCCAGCCTGGGCCCGCCAAACAACAATGACGGCTGCAACCCCAAAAAAATGGCCGGGCGTTGTGGCGGGCGCCTGTAGTCCCAGCTACTTGGGAGGCAGAGACAGGAGACTCGCTTGAGCCCAAGAATTGGAGGTTGCTGTGAGCTGTGATGCCACGGCACTGTATCCAGGGTGACAGTTTGAGGCTCTGTCTCCAAAAAAAAAAAAAAAGAAAGAAAGAAATATTCTAAATTAATGGAGATTAAAAGAATGATATGTGAGCTGTGATACTACAGTACTCTACCCAGGGCAACAGCTTGAGGCTCTGTCTCAAAAAAAAAAAAAAAAAAAAAAAAAAGAATGATAAGGGCTGGGCGAGGTGGCTCACACCTATAATCCTAGCAGTTGGGAGGCTGAGGTGGGCGGATTGCCTGAGCTCACAGGTTCCAGATCAGCTTGAGCCAGAGTGAGACCTCATCTCTAAAAATAGCTGGGCGTTGTGGCAGGTGCCTGTAGTCCCAGCTACTCCGGGAGGCTGAGACAAGAGAATCACTTGAGTTTAAATAAGTTGGAGGTTGCTGTGAGCTTTGATGCCAGGTACTCTCTACCAAGGACCACAAAATGAGAGACTGTCTCCAAAAAAAAGGAGAGAGCATGATGACTACAAATAAAATGGCAACTAAATGCAATGTATGATCCTGGATTATTAGATCATGGATTAGGAAAAAGGTTGTTATTAAAGACATGGGGGGGGGATAATTGGTGAAATTTGCATATGGAAATTTCATATGCAAATTTTATTATATAGATAATATCATGATAATTTTCTTTCTTTCTTTCTTTCTTTCTTTTTTTTTTTTTTTTGTAGAGACAGAGTCTCACATTATTATCGCCCTTGATAGAGTACCGTGGCGTCACACAGCTTGTAGCAACATCCAGTTACTGGGGTTAGGCGATTCTCTTGCCTCAGCCTCCCGAGTAGCTGGGACTACAGGTGCCCACCACAACGCCTGGCTATTTTTGTTGTTGTTGCAGTTCCCCCTGGGGCCGGGTTTGAACCCACCATCCTCCGTATATGGGGCCGGTGCCCTTCCCACCGAGCCACAGGCGCTGCCCCATGATAATTTTCTTTAATTTGATCATTGTATAGTTATAAGGCCATATCTTAGGAGGAACATGCTTAATTATTTGGTGAAGGGTTTTCCATCTGTTTGGTTTTTTTCAGTGGGTCAGAAAATGTACCCTATACACTAGGAAGACATACATTTGGCGAATTTGAAACTTTTTGAATCTAAATGAAGGATAAATGGGGGTTCATTGTACTATTTTTGCAACTTTTCTGTAGCTCTGGAAGTTTTCAAAATAAATATTGGAAGCAGAGAGAGCAAATTCTAATTGGGACAGAGAAACTTATTTTCATTGTAATGCAGGCAAAGTCAAGTTGAGGAATGGGAGAATTAATTTTATGAATGGCTTAACTATGAATCCTGGCTGCCTAGGAAGAACACTGACTGGAAGCAATATTAAGTGCAGTGGAAACATTTAAGTGGGTTCCAACAGAAATTTTAGAATTAACCAGAACTGTTATTAGAATTATTTTCACGGCTCGGCACCCATAGCATAATGGTTATAGCGCCAGCCACGTTTGAACCTGGCCCGGGCCAGCTAAACAACAATGACAATTGTAACAAGAAATAGCCGGACGTTATGGCTGGTGCCTATAGTACCAGCTCCTTGGGAGGCTGAGGCAAGAGAATAGCCTAAACCCAAAGTTTGAGGTTGCTGTAATCTGTGACACCATAGCACTCTACCGAGGGTGACATAATAAAACTCTGTCTGAAAAAAAAGAGAAGAATTGCTTCCAGGCCAGGCAGGGTGGCTCATGCCTTTAATCTTAGCACTCTGGGAGGCCAAGGCGGGTGGATTGCATGAGCTCACAGGTTAAAGACCAGCCTGAGCAAAATCGAGACACCCCCCCCCCACCCCTCGTCCCCCTCCCTAAATATAGCTGGGCATTGTGGTGGACATCTGTAGTCCCAGCTACTTGGGAAGCTGAGAGAAGATAATCACTTGAGCCCAAGAGTTTGAGGTTGCATTGAGCTGTGATGTCAGGGCACTCTACTAGAGCAAGTGATACTCTGTCTCAAAAAAAAAAAAATTGTTTCCAACAAATGGCAAAAACGTTGATTGACATAGTTACTTTCACAGTAACACTGATTTTTTTAAATCTCCCATACACTTACAAATTGCTTAATAGATAACAATTGCTGCACCTAGATATTGAAGGCAAATGAAGACAATTTTAATTTGTTATCAATTGAAAAGTTGCTAATTTCAGTTCCCGCTTGTGAGCCTTCTGGGAGGCCGAGGAGAGTAGATTGTTTGAGTTTAGGAGTTCAGAGACCAGCCTGAACAAGAGTGAGACCCCATCTCTAAAAATAGAGCTGTAGTCCCAGCTACTTGGGAGGCTGATGCAAGAGAATAGCCTAAGCCCAAGAGCTGGAGGTTGCTGTGAGCTGTGATGCCACAGCACTCTACCGAGGGTAACAAAGTGAAACCCTGTCTCTTAAAAAAAAATAGAGCTGTAGTCTCAAAAAAAAGGAAAATAATAAAATCATCTTACATAGAGGTAAGTAAACTTAAACTTTAGTCACTCCATGTTTTTAAAACATTGCAGTTCTCTGCTTTTCTTAATTGATCTGCAGAAGTTCTTATTCTGGATATAATTTTTTTTGTTTGTTTGAGACAGAGTCTTACTATGTCATCCTCAGTAGAGGACTGTGGCGTCAATAGCTCACAGCAACCTCAAACTCCTGGGCCCAAGCAATTCTTCTTCCTCAGCTTCCTAAGACTATAGGCGCCCACCACAACACCTGACTATTTTTTTTGGTTGTTGTCATTGTAATGTTAGCTGGCCCAGGCCGGATTCAAACCTGCCACCCTGTGGCAGTGTGCTACAGATGCCAAGCCTATATTCTGGATATAATTCTGTAGTGATAATTGTATTTCCCAATTACTTCTAGTTTATTTAACTTTGTGAGGGCTAACCAGATAGAAGTTTTAACTGTTTTGGGAATTCTTCTCTCGTTCAGGAAATCTACCCTATCTTTTATTTTTTTTATTTTTGAGACAGAGCCTCAAGCTGTTGCCCTGGGTAGAGTGTTGTGGCATTACAGCTCACAGCAACCTCCAATTCCTGGGCTCAAGTGAGTCTCCTGCCTCTGCCTCCCAAGTAGCTGGGAATACAGGCGCCCCCCACAACGCCCGGCTATTTTTGTTTGGGTTACAGCCGTCATTGTTGGTTGGCGAGCCCAGGCTGGAGTCAAACCCACCAGCTCAGGTGTACGTGGCTGGCGCCTTAGCCCACTGAGCCACAGGCACCAAGCCAAATCTACCCTATCTTAATGTTTTAAATGTATATTTTCTTCCCAGTCATTTATAGTTTATTTCCATTAAAAATTTTTTTTAATCCACCTGAAATTGAGTGTTGGATAAGGTAGGCATCTTAGCACCTCCACTCCTACCCCCATTTGCATTCATAAGTACACCACTTGGTGTAAGATCATCCTCACTCGTAAACATACTTTGCTGTTATTCATTTACTTACTTTACATGGCTATTTGGGAGGCTTTGTGCTTTTTGTAAATTTTTTTTTAAGATGGCTTCCCACTGTGTCACCCAAGCTAATGGAGCTACATAGTTGCAAGATCATAGTGGGCTAGAGCCTCAAATCCTTGGTCCTAATGATCCTCCCAACTCAGTCTCTTGAGTAGCTGGGACTATAGGGGCACACCACTACATAGGGCTATTTATTTACTTACTGAGACAGTCTTACTCTGTTGCATGGGCCAGAATGCCATGTCCTTAGCCTAGCTCTCAGGAACCTCAAACTCAGAGTTTGAAGTTCCTCCTGGCTCAGCCAGCCTCCTGAGTAGCTGGCACTACAGGTGTCTGCCACAATGCCCAGCTAATTTTTCTATTTTTAGTAGAGATGGGGTGTCCTTTTGCTCAGGCTGGTGTCAAAGTCCTGACCTCAAATGATCCTTCTACCTTGGCCTCCTAGAGTGTTTCTATGTAGTATAGTAAATCTGTCTTCATTGTTCTTTTACTAATTGTCTTAGCTATTTTTTTATTGTATCTAATATGTAAAGTGATTTATTTTTTTTTTTAAATGTTTCTTATCATCATAAGAGATACCTAAGAGGTGTACAGTCACATGGCATTAAGTACATTCACGTTGTAAGACCATCACCATCATCCATCTCTGAAGTTTTTCTTCTTCCACAGTTGAAACTCTGTACCCATTAAAGGGGCTAATTCCCTTTTAGCCCCTCCCCTATCCCCTGGTAACTACTATTGTGCTTTCTACTTCTATGAATTTGATTACTTTCAGGTATCTCATGTAAGTGGAATCATACACTATCTGTCCATTTGTGTGTGGCTATTCACTTAATAGGATTCTTCAGGGTTCTTTGTTCTGGCATGTGTCAGAATTCCATTCCCTTTTATGACTGAATAATATTCTGTTGTGTAGATACTGTTTTCTACTATTACCACTGCCCACACATATAGAATTTCACTTGAGAACTTTAGTATTTAGGGATATTCTTTTTTTCCTTTTTTTTTTTAAGAAAAATACAACAGCATAAATCCACTTTTATTTGGATTTATTTTCATCAGTTTAAATCCTTGAGGGGTACAGCATCACATGGATTCTGTGTCCAATGGCCTTAGCAGGAAAGTTTCTTCAGAATTTGGCACGAACCATGCCACTGTTTCCATGAGCTCGAGTTATCTTTCCCCAGATTACTCTGGTTTTGTTTGGTTTGCCACCAGGAGTCACTGTGTTGTTCTTTGCTTTGTATACATATGCACATCTCTTGCCCAAATAGAATTCAGTTTCGTCTTGGGCATAAACACCTTCAATTTTAAGAAGAGCTGTGTGCTCTCTTTGGTTCCAGAGACCTCTATTATAGCCAGCAAAAATGGCCTTGGACCACAGCTTTCCAGACATTTGCCTTTTAGAAATCCTGTTCCCAGCAGACCTCCACAGGCCCCAAGATGGCGGAAAGAGCTCTTTTTTTTGTGAGACAAAGTCTTACTTTATCCTCCTTGGTAGAGTGCCGTGGTGTCACACAGCTCACAGCAACTTCCAACTCCTGGGCTTAGGCGATTCTCTTGCCTCAGTCTCCCGAGTAGCTGGGACTACAGGCGCCCACCACAACGCCCGGCTATTTTTCTGTTTTGCAGTTTGGCCATGGCCGGGTTTGAACCCGCCACTTTCGGTATATGGGGCTGGCGCTCTACTCAATGAGCCACAGGTGCTGCCCTATTTAGGGATATTCTAACCCAGGGGCCGTCAAACTATGGCATACAGGCTACACTTTGTCCATACTTTTTTTTTTGGTCCATACATTTTTTTTATAATGAAGTTTTACAAATGAGTTTGTAAAAGTTTTACAAAAATTTATTGAAACACTGATACTACTACTACCTACATTCATTAGTCTGTGTCTATGGCTACTTTTGTGCTATAATGGCATAATTGAGTGGATCTGAGAGACTATCTAGTCCATAAAGTGCTAAAACAATTATTATAACACTTATCACATCTGATATTTTACTACCTCTCGGCATGTATCTGCCCCCTCTCCCCCACAGAGTCTCACCCTTTTGCCCTCGGTACAGTGCCATGGCATCACACAGCTTACAGCAACCTCTGACTCCTGGGTCCAGGCGATTCTCTTGCCTCAGCCTCCTGAGCAGCTGGGACTATAGGTGCCTGCCACAAAAGCCCAGCCATTTTCTTGCTGCAGTTTGGCCAGGGCTGGGTTTGAACCGGCCACCCTCGGCCTATGGGGCCGTGCCCTACCCACTGAGCCACAGTAGAGTGCCATGGCATCATTATAGCTCATAGCAGCCTCATACTCTTGAGCTCTCAAGTGATCCTTTTGCTTCAGCCTCCTGACTACAGGTGCCCATCACAATACCCAGCTAGTTTTTCTATTTTCAGTATATATCTTATTTTTTATTAGAAGTATTGTATTATAATACAAGTGTTGTCCCTCTTACCTACTTGGGCTTTATTTGTAGCCCTTCTTCTTTCCTTTCTTTTTTTTTTTTTTTTTTTTTTGGAGACATTTTCACTATGTTGCCCTAAGTGGAGTACTATGGTGTCATAGCACACAGCAACCTCTAATTCTTGGGCTTGAGCGATTCTTTTGCCTCAGCCTCCCAAGTAGCTGGGACTACAGGTGCTTGCCACAACGCCCGGCTATCTTTTTGTTGTTGTTGCAGTTGTCATTGTTGTCTAGCCAGCCCAGGCCAGGTTCAAACCCACTATCCTTGGTGTATGTGGCTGGCACCGTAACCACTGTGCTACAGGTGCCAAGCCAGCCCTTCTTATTTTTTAAGGAGCCTCATACTTTTGTGTCTTCTACTATTGTCTTGAATGGATCCTTACTTGTTATGGCCTTAAGTCACTCTTTTCAGCTTCTCTGTGGCAGAATTTGCAAACTGTCAGCCTAAACATGTTTTCTTTGACCTAGCCAGTGCTAACATTTCAATTGGAAGATTTCACATTAAAATCTGTTTTTCTGGATTTTCTTGAGAAAGCAATGGCAATGACAGGCCTGAATTTCCTAATGGCTCTAGTGAGCTGGAGTTGCATAACAGCTGCCCCTTTAAATAGGCAGATATATTCCCATTTTCTGGTTGTTTCCATTTTATATTATCTTATTCTTGTTTTGTGGAATAAAATTCTCATCAACTCTCTTGAGGACACATACACAGTCACACATGCTCTCTTAGGTTATTTTCTATTCCTGAATTATTTTTTAGTTGCAGGGTGATTGTCCCCTCTCCCCCATAGTTTACTGTTTCTGTTTAATCCCATAGGTATATTTCAGATGTCTTATGATTCTTGGAGTAACTTTGGTATTTGAAAATGAGTCACTCGGCTCTGCACCTGTGGCTCAACAGGCTAAGCTGCCAGCCACGTACACCTGAGCTGGCGGGTTTGAATCCAGCCTGGGCCCGCCAAGCAACAACGGCTGCAACCAAAAAATGGCCGGGCATTGTGGCAGGCCCCTGTAGTCCCAGATACTTGGGAGGCAGAGGCAGGAGACTCGCTTGAGCCCAGGAGTTGGAGGTTGCTGTGAGCTGTGATGCCACAGCACTCTATCCCAGGGCGACAGCTTGAGGCTCTTGTCTCAAAAAAAAAAAAAATTTCATATATATATATATATATATTAATTTTAAATGAAATAAAAAATATAAGAGATAAACTCAAAAAAAAAAAGGGAAAAGAAAATGAGGCCCCCTCATCATAACCTTTGTGCACATGGAGGGGTATTGGTGACTGGCAGACATTCTTATGTGAAGCAAGTAGAAACCTGAGCCTTTTCGCTTTGTTATTCCTAATGGCCAGATTGCAAAGGGCCGGTATTCTGATTTGACAGTTTATGAACATTGGATTCTCCTGTTTTCAGTCCCATACATATTCACTGTGGACTCTATTATGCCTTATATTTCTGGGCCACAGCCAAGCTGCTCTCTGGGCAGATAGGAGGTAGATTCCCTCCCACCTCAGCTATAGCTTTCTTTCCCTTTTTTTTTTTTTTTTTTTTGAGACAGAGCCTCAAAGTGTCACCTTGGGTAGAGTGTCGTGGCATTACAGCTCACAGCAACCTCCACTTCCTGGACTCAAGCGAGTCTCCTGCCTCGGCCTCCCAAGTAGCTGGGACTACAGGTGCCCGCCACAACACCTGGCTATTTTTTGTTTTGGTTGCAGCCATCATTGTTGTTTGGCGGGCCCAGGCTGGATTCGAACCCACCAGCTCAGGTGTACGTGGCTGGCGCCTTAGCCCACTGAGCCACAGGTGCCGAGCCAGCTTTCCTTCCCTTTTAAGGGTTATATTTTCATTCTGCTGTATCAGTCACCTCTCTTTCGTTGGCTTCTCATTTTCTAGAAATCTATTAAAATTTTTTTATTGATTAAGTCCCTCAACTAATCTCTGCTATTGTAGAATTACTTTTTTGTTTTAACATACGGGGTTTTGCTCTGTCATGTAGGCTGGAGTGCAGTGGTGTGATCATAGCTCACTGAAGACTCAAACTTGTGGGCTCAAGCAATTCTGCTTCATCCTCCCAAGTAAACGGAACTGTAGACACGTACCACTGTGCCTGGCTTGTTTTTCTCTTCCCATCTCCTCCCGTCACCCTCTCCCCTCTGTTTTCTACTGCCTGTCTCAAACTTGTAGATAGCCTCCCAGTTCCTGGCATTATATTGATGAACCACTGCACCCAGCGTATTAGATAACTTTTTTTTTTTTTTTTAGACTAGAGTCTCACTTTCTTACCCCTAGTAGAGTGCTGGGGCGTCATAGCTCACAGCAACCTCAAATTCTTGGGCTCAAGCGATTCTCCTGCCTCAGCCTCCCAGGTAGCTGGGACTGCAGGTACCCGCCACAATGCCCAGCTGTTTTTTAGAGATGGGGTCTTACTCTTGCTCAGGTTGGTCTCAAACTCATGAGCTTAAGGATTAGTGGTCTCGGCCTCTCAGCACTGGGCTCCTAGAGTGCTGAGATTATAAGTGTGAGCTCCTGGCCAACCTCAAACTCTTGAGCTCAAGTGATCCTCTTCCCTCAGTTTTCCAAGTAGCTGGGACTACATGTACTAGTAGTTTTAGAGATGGAGTCTTGCTGTTACTGAGGCTAGTCTTGAACTCCTGATCTCAAAGCAATCCACTTGCTTTGGCCTTCAAGAGTGCCTAGGATTACAAACGTGAGCCACTGTGCCCAGCCAGATAGATTACATTTTTAAAAAAAAATTACTTAAATTACTTTAAAATTACTTTTTTATTTAAAAATTACATTTAAAAAAAAATTCCTTCCCTGTTATTTTAATGGAGTCTAGAGGAAGGGTTATACTAATAAGTATATGCATTTGTGTGCCATTTTGAACCAAAAACCCATGGTTATTTTTTTTTTTTTTTTGATATTTGGAGGATCCTGGGGCTTTAGGATTGGGTAGGGCAGCTGACAGAGGCCAGATCCCTGCACTTAGTATGGGAAATCTTTCTTTCTTTCTTTTTTTTTTTCGAGGCAGAGCCTCAAGCTGTCACCCTGGATAGAGTCCTGTGGCATCATAGCTCACAGCCAATTCCTGGGCTCAAATGTGTCTTGCCTCCGCCTCCCAAGTAGCGGGACTACAAGCACCCGCCACAATGCCCAGCCATTTTTTGGTTGCAGCCGTTATTGTTGTTTGGCGGGCCCGGGCTGGATTCGAACCCACCAGCTCAGGTGTACGTGGCTGGCACCTTAGCCTGTTGAGCCACAGGTGCCAAGCCAAAACCCATGGTTTTAAATGGAATTCTAAAAGAAGATACTGCTCTAGCTATTAATAATTGTACATTTTACTTTAATTTTGCTTTTACATATATATGTCTTTTGAGACAGAGTCTCACTTTGTTGCCCTTGGTAAAGTGCTGTGTCATAGCTCATAGCAACCTCAAACTCTTGGGCTCAGGCGATTCTCTTGCCTCAGGCTCCCAAGTAACTGTGCCTACAGGCACTCACCACAACACATGGCTGTTTTTTAGAGATGGGGGTCTGCCTCTTGCTCAGGGTGGTCTTGAACTCCTGAGCTCAGACAATCCACCTGCCTTGGACTTCCCAAAGTGCTAGGATTGTAGGCGTGAACCACTGTGCCCAGCCTTGCTTATTTTATTATTATAGTTTTGATGGAAGACTATGGTTACCCATGATATTCTGTGTTACGTATAATATTGTTTTCTTTTTGACAAGAAACAGTTGATGACTATCAGCCAGTTCATCTGTTAAGTAAACCTGGGGAATTAAGAAGAGAATATGAAGAGGAGGTAAGCAAGGTAAGTGCTAAGTAGTTTGTCTTTTTTTAGAAATTTTCTTTGCTGTGTTTACATATAGTTGTTTGTATGTGCTTATATAAGTAGTGTATCTTAAAATGTGAATAATTCTATTCTGTGTATAAAGGTGCTGTTTTTTACATATTCAAAATAGTTAATAATTATTGTTCTTTGTAATAGCTATCCCTATAAGCCTTCAAGTATGAAGGGAATTGTTCATTTCCCTGAAGTTTTGAGCTTAAGGGATGTAAAAAGGATAGTAGATTATAACTTTCGATGAGGAAAGCATAAAGGGCTAATTTTGAAGTACCTAACTGGGAAAAGAGGGAACAGGGAGCCATTGAAATTAACTAGGGAACAGGGAGCCATTGAAATTAACTGGTACTGGAAGACCTGTGTGCTTTTCCTACACTCTGGCTTTGTGTGGATCAGTGCTGCCTGGTAGGAACATGTTGCGAGCCCATATGGAATTTAAGTTTTATTAGTAGCTACGATATTTTAAATATTTTTAAAGGTAAAATTATTTTAATATTATATTTAATTTAACACCCCAGTATATCTAAAATGAAATTGTACCATGTAATCAACACAAAAATTATTATTTATTTATTTTTGTTTGTTTAGCAGGCCCAGGCCAAGTTTGACCCCCCCCGCAGTGCACGGGGCCAGTGCTCTAAGCATTGAGCTATGAGTTCCCAGACAACACAAAAATTATTAATTGTATTTTTTTCTTTTCTTTTCTTTTTGTTTTTTGAGACAGAGTCTTACTCTGTCATCCTGGGTAGGGTCATGATAGTTCATAACATGAGCCACTTCTAAGCTCACAGCAACTTTAAACTCTTCCCTTAGCCTCCTGAGTAGCTGGGACTACAGGTGCCTGCCGCAATGCCCTGTTTTTTCTATTTTTAGTAGACAATGAGGATTCGCTCTTGTTCAGGCTGATCTCAAACTCCTGAGCGCAAAGGAAGCTAGATTTAAATTAGTCAGTACATGTCATTACATAACTGATGAAAGTATTACCAAGAAACGCTTCCATAAATGTGTGACAGTGTAGTAGAAACTGTGATAAGGAATGAAGCGAGAAGGATTGAGTCTTTGTGCAAGTTTCATTGAGGTGACTGAGGAAGGCTTCCTCAGAGAGCATACTTTAACTCTTATGCAGAAATCTGCCTCTCCAGATTTGTACCTCATTTGAGGTATTTAAATTTCTGCCAATTTATTTCTTACTTTACTTTTATTTTACTCTTATTGTATAACATTGAAAGTATACTAAAACCTTCAGAGAAGTGTTGTTCTTTGTAATCATTTTTAAGATGGAGGCAGAGCGACGAGCCAATGAAGCACAAGAAAACAAAGCCAGTGAAGAATATATACAGAGATTATTGGCAGAGGAAGAAGAAGAGGAAAAAAGACAGTCCGAAAAAAGGCGAAGAGAGATGGAAGAACAACTGAAAAGGGATGAAGAGCTGGCAAAAAAGCTAAGCACTAATATTGTAAGTTTTAGGAGAGAACTTTGAAGTACTACCTGTGGGGAATTTGTTCCAAGACCTCATGTGGATACCAAATCTGTGGATGCTCAAGTCCTGCAGTCAGCCCTGCAGAACCCTCTGGTATGAAAAATCAGCTCTGTATCTGAGTGTTCTGCATCCCACATTCACTGTGTTTTCCACCTGAGGTTGGTTAAAATCTTTTATGTGGAACCTGTGGATATGGAAGGCTGACTATTAATAATTCCTTTGGGCTCAGTGCCTGTGGCTCAACGGGCTAAGGTACCAGCCACGTACACCTGAGCTGGCGTCTTCAAATCCAGCCTGGACCGCCAAACAACAACGATGGCTGCACCCAAAAAATGGCCGGGCGTTATGGCAGGTGCCTGTAGTCCCAGCTACTTGGGAGGAGGAGGCAGGAAACTCGCTTGAGCCCAGGAATTAGAGGTTGCTGTGAGCTATGATGCCACGACACTCTACCCAGGGCGACAGCTTGAGGCTCTGTCTCAAAAAAATATATAATAATAATTCCTTTGACTAGTTGCTTTGACTGATTATGGAAGAATAAAAAAGCGGCAGTCCCCATAGTTGGAAGATATTGCTAATATTTTTGCTGTCCTTTTAAAACAAAACTTTTTTGCATGTTATTGCATATTTGCTATAAACCAGGTTACTTTTTTTTATAGAGACAGAGTCTTACTTTAACGCCCTCGGTAGAGTGCCGTGGCATCACACAGCTCACAGCAACCTCCATCCAGTACCTGGGCTTAGGCGATTCTCTTGCCTCAGCCTCCCGAGTAACTGGGACTACAGGCGCCCACCACAACGCCTGGCTATTTTTCTGTTTTGCAGTTCTGCCGAGGCTGGGTTTGAACCCACCACCTTCAGTATGGGGCCAGCGCCGTACTCAGTGAGCCACAGGCGCCACCCCAGTTTATTTCTCTTTATTCATCTAAAAAGGATTATATCAATCATACTAT
This sequence comes from Arctocebus calabarensis, assembly GCA_963573935.1. Taxonomy (NCBI): domain Eukaryota; kingdom Metazoa; phylum Chordata; class Mammalia; order Primates; family Lorisidae; genus Arctocebus; species Arctocebus calabarensis. The sequence continues at coordinate 21,736 of CAUYON010092342.1, forward strand.
TTTGCTCCTAGAATTTTTTTTACTAAATATGTCTCAGAGATTTTTCATATTACTGCATATACTCTCTCTAATTCTTTTAGAGCAGAATATTCCATTTGGTGGATGAAATTACTTTTTCAATGTGAAACACATTGAATTCTTAGGTAATATATTAAACCTGGATTTTATTATCATCCTGACTGCATATGAGAAAAAAATGAATGGAAGAATGATAAAACACACATACTTTTAAAGACCAAAAGAGGGGCCAGGCAGTCAGTGGCTCACACCTATAATCCTAGCACTTTGGGGGGCTGAGGCAGGAAGATTGCTTGAGCTGAGGCGTTCAAGACCAGCCTGAACAAGAGTGAGACCCATTTCTACTAAAAATAGGAAAAATAGCTGGGTGTTATGGCAGGGACATGTAGTCCCATCTATTTGGGAGGCTGATGCACTCGAGGATCACTTGAGCCATGGAGACTGAGGTTGCTGTGAGCTATGATGACGCCCCAGCACTCTACCCGGGGTGAGAGACAAAGACTCTCTCAAAAAATAAATAAAATAAAGACCAAAAGAGGCCAGGCATGGGTTGGTCGTTATATGTGACCCCAGTGCTTTGGGAGGATCACTTGAGCTGAGGAATTCGAGACCAGCCTAAACAATATAGTGAGATCCCTTCTTTACAAAAAATGTTTTAGAATGGTGGCACACACCTGTAGTCCTAGCTATTTGAAAGGCTGAGAGGCATAATCAATTGAGTCCAGAAATTCAAGGTTACAGTAAACTCTAATTGTGTTACTATACTTCAGCTTAGGTGACAGACCAAGACTCTGTCTCAAAAACAAAACCAAACCAAAAAAGATACAATGAGATGCTGGCGGTGCCTGTGGCTCAAAGGAGTAGGGCACTGGCCTTATATGCTAGAGGTGGTGGGTTCAAACCCAGCCCTGGCCAAAAACTCCAAAAAAAATAGATACAATGAGATCCAATGGTTTTAAAGAGCCTGACAGAATTACTTGGAGTTCTTTTGAAATACAAACTCTCCACAGTGGCACGGCATTCATCTACTAAGAGTGACAAAGTGAGACTATTGTCTAAAAAAAAAAAAAAAAAGTATGTATATGTGTGTGTATATATATATATATACACACACACACACTCTTAAACTTAATTGAAATTTAACGAATTAGTCTCTCTAGGGATGGAACTTAGAGAATACTATTTCCAGAGGTAACTAGGAAAGTCAAACATTTCATGTTTGAGAGTGTTTTGAAAATAATTCCTATACTTTCTTTTCTTTTTTTTTTTTTTTTGAGATAGAGCCTCAAGCTGTCACCCTGGATAGAGTGCTGTGGCATCACAGCTCACAGCAACCTCCAATTCCTGAGCTCAAGCGAGTTTCTTGCCTCCACCTCCCAAGTAGCTGGGACTGCAGGCGCCCGCCACAACACCTGGCCATTTTTTTGGTTGCAGCTGTCATTGTTGTTTGGTGGGCCCGGGCTGGATTCGAACCCGCCAGCTTAGGTGTATGTGGCTGGCACCTTAGCCCACTGAGCCACAGGTGCCGAGCCAATAATTCCTATACTTTCAATCAGCAATTTTTGAGTACTGTGGCATCACACAGCTCACAGAAACCTCCAACTCCTGGGCTTAGGCGATTCTCTTGCCTCAGCCTCCTGAGTAGCTGGAACTACAGAGGCCCGCCACAATTCCTGGCTATTCTGTTTTTTGCAGTTTGGCTGAAGCCAGGTTTGAACCCACCACCTTCGGTATATGAGGCCTACTCGATGAGCCACAGGCGCTGCCAGCAAATATATATTTTTTTGAGACAGAGTTTCATTTTGTTGCTCTCAGTAGAGTGCTATGGCATCACAGCTCACAGCAACCTCCCCCTTTTGGGCTTAAGCAATCCTCTTGCCTCAGCCTCCCAAGTGGCTGGGACTACAGGCACCCACCACAACACCTGGCTATTTTTTGTTGCAGTTTGGCCAGGGCTGGGTTCAAAACTGCTGCCCTTGGTATATGGGGCTGGCACCCTACCCGCTGAGCCACAGGTGCTGCCCCCAAATCAGCAAATATCTTAAAATATACTTAACCAAATAAGGTATATCCAGAATTAGGATTTATTTTTTCTTTATTGAGAAGCCAAGAGTTTATTATGTTACCCTCGATAGAGTGTTGTATTGTCACAGCTCACAGCAACCTCCAACTCTTAGGCTCAAGCAATTCTCTTGCCTCAGCCTCCCAAGAAGCTGGGACTACGGGCACCTGCCACAATGCCCGGCTATTTTTTTGTTGCAGTTATCATTGTTGGTTAGCTGGCCCAGGCTAGGCTCAAACTTACCGCCTCACTGCATGTGGCTGGTGTTGTACCACTGTGCTATGGGCGCTATGGGCACCGAGCCTAGCCATTCTTAATAACAGTTGAGTTTTGGGTTATATGCCCCTTTTAAATATTCTTTTTTTGTTTTAGACTATAATGGAGTTAGAAAGATACACAATCAGGATTTATTTATTTATTTTTATTTATTTTATTTATTTTTTATTTTTTGAGACAGCCTCAAGCTGTCACCCTGGATAGTGTCGTGGCATCACAGCTGACAGCAACCTCCAATTCCTGGACTCAAGCGAGTCTCCTGCCTCTGCCTGCCAAGTAGCTGGGACTACAGGCGCCCGCCACAACGCTAGGCCATTTTTTTTGGTTGCAGCTGTCCTTGTTTGGTGGGCCTGGGCTGGATTTGAACCCACCAGCTCAGGTGTACATGGCTGGCACCTTAGCCCGTTGAGCTACAGGTGCTGAGCCTTTAGTTTTATTTTTTGAGACAGAGACACTGTTGTCTAGAGAATGCTGTGGCTTCATACTTCACTCCTGGGATCAACTGATCCCTTTGCCTTAGCCTCTTGAGTAGCTGGGACTACAGGCGCATACTGAAGCCTGACTCGTGTTTCTGTTTTTGGTAGAGGTGGAATTTTACTTTTGTTCAGGCTGGTCTTGAACTCCTGACCTCGATAGATCTACCCACCTTGGCCTCCCAGAGTGAGTGCTAGGATTACAAGAGCCACCATACCTGGCCTGGATTTTTTTTGAGGGGGGAAGGGAAGTATCTCAAGCTCAACCCATGCTGGTGTGTAGTAGTGTCATCTTAGCTTACTGCAACCTCGAACTCCAAGGCTTAAGCAGTCCTTCCACCTCAGCCTCGTAGTGTTCTATAATTATAGACATGAGTCAGTGTTTTGTCCTACAATTAGGAAATTAAAGATATGAACCAATGGAATGATAAGTGTAATAGTGAAAAATATGTTGAGAGGAGAATTTAGGGTCATCTGTACTTTCAAGTGTCTATTCTACTAATCCTAGTTTTCATATAGGATTATGAGGATAGATTTATTGGCTTGGTGCCTGTGGCTCAGCGGGCTAAAGCGCCAGCCACGTACACCTGAGCTGGCAGGTTTGAATCCAGCCCGCATCTGCCAAACAACAATGATGGATGCAACCAAAAAAAATGGCCTGGCATTGTGGTGGGTGCCTGTAGTCCCAGCTACTTGGGAGGCGGAGGCAAGAGACTCGCTTGAGCCCAGGAATTGGAGGTTGCTGTGAGCTGTGATGCCACGACACTGTATCCAGGGTGACAGCTTGAGGCTCTGTCTCAAAAAAAAGAAAGAATAGATTTATTGATACTTTAGAATAATTTTTGATTTACTTGTGAACGGTTGGTTGTTCAGAACCAAATGTTCACCATCACCAATCATATGAACTTTTCTGATAGTGTAGTAAGACACTTATGAAACAGGTATAGCAAGTAAATATTTGTGATATTTATGGATATATCTTTAAAGTCCATAAAGTTAGTTTATGTAAAACTAACTTCCACTCTAGGTATATACACAGCTCTTTGAATTTTCCCCTATGTATCAAGGTATTTAAAAAATTTTTTTCTTTTTTGAGACAGAGCCTTAAGCTCTTACTCTGGATAGAGTGCTGTGGCATCACAGCTCACAGCAACCTCCAATTCCTGGGCTCAAGCGAGTCTTCTGCCTCTACCTTCCCTGTAGCTGGGACTACAGGCGCCCGCCACAATGCCCGGATATTTTTTGGTTGCAGCCATCATTGTTTGTCAGGCCCAGGCTGGATTTGAACCTGCCAGCTCAGGTATACGTGGCTGGCGCTTTAGCCTGTTGAGCCACAGGCCCCAAGCCAAGGTATTTAAAATTATATGAAGCTTGGTTCAGCTCTTCTAGCTCAGCAGCTAGGACGCCAGCCATAGACACCAGAGCTGGCAGGTTCAAACCCAGCCTGGGCCTCCAAACAACAACAAAAAAAATAGCTGGGTTTTGTGGTGGGCACCTATAGTCCCAGCTGCTTGAGAGGCTTAGGCAAGAGAATTGCTTGAGCCCAAGTGTCTGAGATTGCTGTGAGCTGTGATGCCATGGCGACATAGACTGTGTCTCCCAAAAAAAAAAAAAAAAAAAATTATATTAAGCTACTTACTAGAAAAATCAGTAGAAATTATCAGCTAATAAGATTAGTGTCATTATGCTTTTTCTGTGCTTAATGAACAGTAAAAATTTAATTGATTTAGACCAACTTGCATAGACTTAATTTTATTGTTATGAGAGTTTTACGTGGTTAGTATTCTTCAAAAGATATGTAGTGTTTTTGTTTGTTTTTTTTTTTAATCGTTGGAGATTCGTTGAGGGTACAAGAAACCAGGTTACACTGATTGCATTTGTTAGGTAAAGTCCCTTTTACAATTGTATCCTGCCCCCAGAAGGTGTGTCACACACCAAGACTCACCTCCCTCCCTTCTTCCCTCTCTCTGCTTTCCCCTTCCCCCACCCCCACCATGTCATTAATTGTCCTCATATCAAAATTGAGTACATAGGATTCATGCTTCTCCATTCTTGTGATAATTTACTAAGAATAATGTGGTCCACTTCCATCCAGGTTAATACAAAGGCTGTCAAGTCTCCTTTTTTTTTTTTTTTTTTGAGACAGAACATCAAGCTGTCACTCTGGAGAGAGTGCCGTGGCATCACAGCTCACAGCAACCTCCAATTCCTGGGCTCAAGCGAGTCTCCTGCCTCTGCCTCCCAATAGCTGGGACTACAGGCACCCGCCACAATGCCTGGCCATTTTTTGGTTGCAGCCACCATTGTTGCTTGGCAGGCCCAGGCTGGATTCGAACCTGCCAGCTCAGGTGTATGTGGCTGGCGCCTTAGCCCGTTGAGCCACAGGCACCATCCTCATGTTGGTTTTTTAATAGGGATGGCATTGAATCCATAGATTGGTTTGGGAAGTGTAGATATTTTAACAATGTTGATTCTTCCCAGCCATGAGCGTGGTATGTTCTTCCATTTGTTAATATCCTCTGCTATTTCCTTTCTTTGGGTTTCATAATTTTCTTTATAGAGGTCCTTCACCAAGGTATATTACTAGGTGTTTCATTTTCTTTGGGACTATGGTGAAGGGCGGTGAGCTAACAATTTTTGCAAATTTGTGCTTTTTCTTTTTCTTACTCAAGATTTCCATGCTTTTCCCATTGTCTCAAAATAAACTACTTGGATTCTCTCTTGGTTTTTATATATATATATATATATATATTTATTTATTTATTTATTTTTGTTTGTTTGTTTTTTGAGACAGATCCTCAAGCTGTTGCCCTGGGTAGAGTGCTGTGGCATCACAGCTCACAGTAGCTTAATTAGCTTCTCAAGATATGTAGAATTTTAAATGTAAATGTAATTGCTGGAAAATTCTGTGGCTCCTGAATTAGTCAAATTGCTTATTTTATTATAAAGTTCTCATTAATAATGTCTTTTTTTTTTTTTAAGAACAATTTCAATGAGGGAAGTATCTTGGCTTCTCCTTTGAATTCCAGAAAATCTAGTCCAGTCACAATCAAGTCTGAAAAGAAAAGTAAGAGTAAACAAAAAAATGCTGGAGATATTCAGAAGTAAGTGAACATGACTATCTGTTGTTTGGTGACCATCTACTGTATGCCACTGTTTTTTTGTTCACATAGACCACTGATTATCAAAATTTAATTCCATGAACTCTGCATGAAAACTGTGGAAGTAATCTGAGATGGTTATAAAGAAGAGAGCTACTCACATAATTTATTCTTTTTTTTTTTTGATACAGAGCCTCAAGCTGTCACCCTGGATAGAGTGCTGTAGCATCGTAGCTCACAGCAACCTCCAATTCCTGGGCTCAAGCGAGTCTCCTGCCTCCCCCTCCCAAGTAGCTGGGACTACAGGCGCCCGCCACAACACTCGGCTATTTTTTTTTTTTTTTTTTTTTTTTTTGGTTGCAGCTGTCATTGTTGTTTGGCGGCCCGGGCTGGATTTGAACCCGCCAGCTCAGTTGTACATGGCTGGCACCTTAGCCCGTTGAGCCACAGGCGCCGAGCCACATAGTTTATTCTTGAAGCATGAAAAGAGATGTGAAACATGGCAGGCTTTTCGCTGAGCTACTAAATTTTTACAGATTTATACTTTTTCTTTTTCTTACTCAAGATTTCCATGCTTTTCCCATTGTCTCAAAACAAACCAGTTGTATTCTCTCTTGGTGTGTGTGTGTGTGTGTATATATATATATATTTATTTATTTTTGTTTGTTTGTTTGTTTTTTGAGACATATCCTCAAGCTGTTGCCCTGGGTAGAGTGCTGTGGCATCACAGCTCACAGAAACCTCCAACTCCTGGGCTCAAGCGATTCTCCTGTCTTTGCCTCCCAAGTAGCTGAGACTATAGGCGCCAGCCACAACACCCAGCTATTTTTTGGTTGTAACCATCATTGTTGTTTGGCAGGCCGGGGCTGGATTCGAACCTGTCAGCTCAGGTGTACGTGGCTGGCACCTTAGCCGCTTGAGCCACAGGCGCTGAACCTCTTGGTTTAAATTTAAGTGAACAAATCTGGACCGTGATAGTCTCATCTTTGTTGAAAGTGTTTACTATTTATCATCTATGTCATTTCCCTCCTCCTTGCCTTTTTTCAATTTAAGCATCATATTTCTTCTCTACCACACAAAAAAGCATGAAGCAGGTAGTCGAATAGTAGAGTGATTGACTTTTTCAAAACGTTCCTCCAGAAGATAGAACTGATGGCTTTATAAGGATTTAAGCTTTTACATAGTAATTTATAGCTGGAAAAATTTAATAAGCACAAACTAGACTTGAAAGACTTGTAAGGGCTTCTGGTTCACCTGAATTTGTATGTGCAAGTAAATCACATTCTTCTAAAATTTTGGATCTGGGGCTGAGCACAGTGGCTCACACCCATGATCTTAGCACTCTGAGAGGCCTAGGCAGGTAGATTACTTGAAGCTCAGGAGTTCTGGACCAGCCTGACCACTTGAAGCTCAGGAGTTCTAGACCAGCGTGACCTCTCTCTTAAAAAAAAAAAATAATAATAAAAGCAGAGGTAGTTCATGTTGATATAATACTCTGCTTAGGGGTATAACTCGTGAATATATATCTAAATAGATAATTTAAGTATTTTTATTTTGTACTTTTTTAATTTATTTTTTTTTTTTGAGACAGTCTCATTATATCCTCCTTGGTAGAGAGTGCTGTGGCATCACAGCAACCTCAAACTCATGGACTTAAGTGATTCTCTTGTCTCACCCTCCCAACTAGCTGGGACTAAAGGCACCTGCCACACACACCTGGCTATTTTTTATTACAGTTATTATTGTTTTTTGTTTGTTTGTTTTTGTTTTTTTGTAGAGACAGAGTCTCATTTTATCGCCCTCAGTGGAGTGCCGTGGCGTCACACAGCTCACAGCAACCTTCAACTCCTGGGCTTAGGTGATTCTCTTGCCTCAGCCTCCCGAGTAGCTGGGGCTACAGGTGCCTGCCTCAATGCCCGACTATTTTTTCTCTGCAGTTCAGCCGGGGTTGGGTCTACCCTTGGTATGTGGGGCTGGTTCCCTACTCACTGAGCCATAGGCGCCGCCCATCGTTGTTTTGAACCTGGGCCAGGTTCAAACCCCCCAACCTCCGTGTTTGTGGCTGGCGCTGTAACCACTGTGCTATGGGTACCAAGCCCCCTTTTTTTTGTTTTGAAATAGTCTTGCTCTCTTGTTGCCTGAGCATGAGGTGAATGTCATGTTCTTAGGTCACTATAATCTCAAACTCTTGGATTCATGTAATCATCTTCTTTTTGCTTCCTAAGTGGCAGGGACTTAGAGGTGCGCCATGACACTCAGCTAATTTTCCTTCTTTTTTTTTTTTTTTATAGATGGGGTCTTGCTTATTGCTTAGGCTGGTCTTAAAACTCCTGACCTCAAGGAATCCTTCTGCTTTGGCCTATCAGTGCTACAGTGCCCAGCCCTCAATTTGTTAAATATGCATACTATTATTTTATTTATTTGAGGCAGAATCTCATTGTCGCCCTGGGTTGAGTGCCATGGTCTTATAATTTACAGCAATCTCAAACTTTTGGGTTCAAGCAGTCCTCTTGCCTTAGGTCCCTAAGTAGCAGGGACTATAGGTGCCTGCCATTTTCCTGACTAGTAGAAATGGGATCTCACTGTTCTCCAACTCCTGAGCTCAAGCAATTCACCTGCCTTGGCCTCCCAGAGTGCTAGGATTACAGGTATGAGCCATCATACCCAGCCACGTACCACTTGATATCATGCCTTTTTATTCCCGTTTTTATAGCATTTTTTCATTGTAATACAAACTTATGTTCAGTGGCAAATACCCTATTAAGAATACTGTCTTTAAATAGTTGATATAAAAAGTATATGTAGTAAAATCACCATACAAAAAAAATAGTTTAAAAATCTAATTGTGGGCTTTTTTTGACTAGTAGAAGCAAAAAAATGTGATAAAGTTATTTCTGGCATAAAGAAGAAACTAACATGGGTGGCACTTGTGGCAGAGTGGGCAGGGCGCCCGGCCCCACATACTGAGGATGGCAACCCGGCCTGGCCAAATTGCAAGAAAAAAATAGCCAGGCTTTGTGGCCACCGCTTATAGTCCCAGCTATTCGGGAGGCTGAGGCAAGAGAATCACTTAAGGAGTTGCAAGTTGCTGTAAGCTGTGTAATGTCATAGCACTCTGCTGAGGGGAATAAAGTGAGACTCTGTCTCTACCAAAAAAAAAAAAAAAAACACATTTGACTTTTACTTCCTTTTCTACTAATTTTCACTGAAATGTCAGTACTTAACATTTTTGTCTGGGAGTTTTGCCCTGAAGTTATACCAGAATACCTGAGGCAAGAATGTAAAATACGGGCTCGGCGCCTGTGGCTCAACGGGCTACAGTGCCAGCCACGTACACCTGAGCTGACAGGTTCGAATCCAGCATGGGCCCGCCATACAACAATGACAGCTGCAACCAAAAAATGGCCAGGCATTGTGGCGGGCACCTGTGGTCCCAGCTACTTGGGAGGCGGAGGCAGGAGACTCGCTTGAGCCCAGGAATTGGAGGTTGCTGTGAGCTGTGATGCCACGGCACTGTATCCAGGGTGACAGCTTGAGGCTCTGTCTCAAGAAAAAAAAAGAATGTAAAATATGCTTGGAAAACTAGACCATAGGCATAAGTAGTTTAATCT
>CAUYON010092343.1:0-34201 GCA_963573935.1 Arctocebus calabarensis
GGAGGCGGAGATCTTAGAGTGGAGATTGTTGCAAGGGAGGAAAGTGAAGTAGGGCAGGAATAGTGTGACAGAAGGATGCACAGTTTAGGGAGAGATTGTCCAGGCTTGGGGGCTGTGTAAGAATGAAGAAAGAAGAACGCACACTCTCTATGGAAGCCACATTCATGATCCACCAGCGCTGTGTATAGGGAGATTGTTCACGCTTGGAGGCTGTGGAAGAATGAAGAATGAACAATGAAGACTCTCTATGGAAGCCACATTCATGATCCGCCAGTGCTGTGTGACCAACCCCCAGGACATGGTGAGGTAAAACCACCATTTTATTGTGCTCATGGAACTGTAATGGCTGGGAATTGGGATGAGGCATAGAGATGTTTTTCTCTACCACCAAAGATTCAGAGGTTTGGGGATGAGCAGAAGACTTGGGACTGGGGTCACCTGGAGCTCCTCCACTTACACGTTGGGTATCTGGGCTGGAAAGACTCCAATGCTTGCCTAGGCTGGGAATATGCTGATCACAGCATCTGTCCAGCTTGGCAGGTGCAGGGTAATCAGATTTCTGGCATGAGGGTTGCTGTCCTCTGGAACAAGTGTTCCAAGAGAACCAGAAGAAGCTCTGTGGCCTTTTTTGACATTGCTGTGAGTTATATGGTATCATTTTCACTTTTCACTGGTGAAAATAGTGCCAACCCTGCCCTGACTCAGGGGAGGAAGCATAGACCCTACTTCTCACTGGGAGAAGGGTCAAAGAATATTGTGGCCATTTTTGTTAAAACCACTGCCCTGGGGTAACGGGTAAAGAAGCAGACTGAATTTGTTTGCTAGGACTGAATTGGGTGTCTTGAATAATAGAGATTTATTTTCCGATTGTTCTAGAGACTAAAGCTTAAAATCCAGGTGTCAGCAGTGTGGGTTTCTTCTGAGTCTTCTTATGTCATCACGTGGTCTTCTCTGTGCAGGTGTCTGTGTCCTAATCGCTTCCTGTGGATTAGGGCCCACCCTCTGAACTCAAAGGTGCTATAACCAAACACGGTAATGTTCTGAGGTGCTGGGAGTTAGGAAGAGAGGGTCAAAATTTAGTCAATAACACAGAGTTAAGGGAGAAAGTGAAGGAAGCAAATGGAGGAGACAGATGAACTTAAGATGATGTATGAGGAAGTCAAGGGCATGTCCAAAGTGGAGATAAGAATTTGGAGATTGTTAGGTGTGGATGAAGCTTTCAGCTCGAGTAGATTCCCCAGAGGGAATGTAAAGCAGAAGATGAAGACATTGTTTTTCTGATTACCAAATTATAAATATATTTATCACAGTGGAATTTCTACTAAAAGTTTTGTATCAGTTATTTTATTTGTTCTGCTCTAAAAATCCCTTTATAAATATAACTCTCAATTCTAGGGAAGTGATAGAGGCTTAGTGCCATTAAATCAGGTGTCAATGACTCGGCGCCTGTGGCTCAGCGGGGTAAGGCGCCAGCCATGTTGTAAACCTGAACTGGCGGGTTCGAATCCAGCCTGGGCCCGCCAAACAATGACGGCTGCAACCCAAACAAAAATAGCCGGGCGTTGTGGTGGGCGCCTGTAGTCCCAGCTACTTGGGAGGCAGAGGCAGGAGACTCGCTTGAGCCCAGGAATTGGAGGTTGCTGTGATCTGTAATGCCATGACACTCTACCCAGGGTGACAACCTGTGGCTCTGTCTCAAAAAAAAAAAAAAAAAAAAGAATATTTGATTCTCAGCTTGATTACTATTGGTGTATATGAAATCTCCTGATTTGTGTACACTGATTTTATAACTTGTGATGCTGTATTTCATTATCAATTCTAGGAGTCTCAACTGGTTGAGTCCTTAGGGTTTTCTAGGTATAAGATAATAACAGCAATGAGCAACAAGAGATAGTTTGACCTCTTCTGCCCCCATTTGGATATCCTTGACATCCTTCTCTTGTCAGATTGCTTTGGCTAAGACTTCTAGCACTATGTTGAATGGTAGTGATGATAGTGGACATCCTTGTCTGGTTCACGTTCTAACCAGAAATGCCTTTAGTTTTTCTCTGTTCAATCTGGTGTTGGCTGTAGGTTTGCTGTAGTTGGCTTCTATCAGTTTAAGGAATTTCCTTGCTATGGCAATTTTACTAAGTTTTCTTGTCAAAAAATATGCTGAATTCTGTCAAATGCTTTTTCTGTGTCTATTAAGAGGATCATATGGTTTTTGTTTTTACTTATGTTTATGAATTGCATTTATAGATTTATATATGTTGAACCAACCCTGCATCCCTAAAATGAAGCCTACCTGGTCATGATGAAATATTTTTTTGATGTGTATCTGAATTGTTTGCTAAGATTTTATTGACATTTTTTGCATCAATATTCATTAATAATTCTGGTCTGTAATTTTCTTTTTTTGCTATGTCCTTTTCTGGTTTTGGTATCAGAATGATATTAGCTTCATAGAGGGAGTTGGGTAGAGTTCCTTGCTCCTCAATGTTTTGGAATAGATTCTTCAATATAGGTACAAGCTCTTCTTCGAAGGTTTGGTAGAATTCTGGTGTAAAACCATCTGGTCTGTGACTTTTCTTTGTTGGAAGCTTTTTTATGGTTGTTTCAATTTTGGTACTTTACATATACTATTCAAAAGTTCTGTTCCTTCCTGTTTGAGTCTAGAGAGGTAGTGTGATTCCATATGTTTGTCCATTTTCTCCATGTTTTCACATTTCTGGGCATAGAGATTTTTATAGTATTCAGTTATAATATTTGGTAATTCTGTGATATCTGTTGTTATTTCTCCTCTTTCATTTCTGACAGAGCTTATTAGAGATCCCACTTTTCTGTTTCTGGTTAATCTGGCCAAAGGTTTATCAGTTTTACTTATCTTTTCAAAAAAACAATACTTTGCTTCATTCATCTTCGTTCTTTTGTGCCTGACTTCATTTAGTTCTAATCAGACTTTGGTTATTTCTTTTCTGCTCCTGTGTCTGGGATCAGATTACTCTTCCTTCCTACAGTTCTTTGAGATGATTCATTAGCTTGTTGATTTGAATACTTTCTTATTTCTGGATGGGGCTTTAATATGATGAATTTACCTCCTACCACTGCTTTTGCAGTATCCTACAGGTTTTGTTAGCTTGTGGCCTCACTGTCACTGGTTCAATGAATCTAATAATTTTCTTCTTTACCTTCTCCTTGACTTAGCTATCATTCAGCAATACATTGTTTAGTTTCCATGACTTTTTGTGAGGATGAGTGCTTCTGTTGGAACTGATTTCTATTTTTACTCCATTGTGGTCTATAAAGATAATTTCTATTTTTTTAAATTTATTGAGGCTTATTTTGTGACCTAGGATAAGATCGATTTTGGAAATGATCCAGGAGCTGATGAGAAGAATGTATATACAGCAGTATTGGGGTGAAATGTTCTGTAGATGTTTGGTAAGCTCATTTGTTCTAGAGCCACGTTTAAGTCCAAAGTTTGTTTAATTTATGCTTGGAGGATCTGTCCAGTTCTGTCAGTGGGATGTTTAAGTACCTTGCTATTATGGTGTTGTTGTTTATCATTTTGTTTAGATCAAGTAGAATTTGCTTTATAAATCTGGAAGTGTCTAAGTTGGTGCATGAATATTTAGGATATGTCTTCTTATTGAATTGTTCCTTTGATCAGTATATAATGTTCATCTTTGTTTTTCTTTACTTTTGTTGCTTTAAAGTCAATAGTATCTGCAATGAATATTGCAAATCCCTCTTTTTTTAGTTTCCATTAGCATGAAATTCTATTTTCCAACCCTTTACCTTGTGTCTTGATTTATTCTCAGGGGTTAACTGCATTTCCTGAAGACAGTAGATACCAGGCTTGAATTTTTTTTTTTAAATCCAATCAGCCAGCCTGTGTCTCTTCAGTTGAGAGTTTAAGCTGTTCATGTTTATTGAGAGAATTAATAAGAAGGGTAGATTATTTTTAATCCTATTGTGAGGCACTCTGTTTCTCCATTTTGTCACTTGGGCCATTGTAGGTGCTAGGCTTTGTCTTTTTGTTACTAGGTGGGCAACCAGTGTGTTAGTCTGTCCATAGTACAATTCTGAATACTTCATGCAGGATAGGTTGAGTGTGACAGCTTTGTAATAGTCAAGTTTTACTTCAATTTTTTCCTGGTTCCTTGGGCATGGCCCCCCAGGGATTTTGCCTAAGATGATGCCTTCATTAAATTAAGGTAGTCTAACTTGTTTCTCCTATACCAGCGATACCTTGTTATTTCACTTTGGTTCACTCTGTCCATGTCTTCCTATCCTGAGGAGCTGAATTAGCTTCTCCAATGTTACACAGTTATAAATAAAGGAGTTGAGACTAACATGAGGCGGTCAAACGCCAGACACTCTAAAGTGTTTACAATGTGCCAGACATAGACTAAAACTCTCATAAAAGTTTAGATGCTAAAGTTTAAAAAATGGCCATAGTAACGGCTTCAATGGTCTACTGAAAAAAGAGGGGAAAACAAACTATCTAATATTTTAGTTTTTCCATTTTAGAAAAGGAACTATTATAAATATGATCCTTAAGAAATTTTTTTAAAGAGCCTTAAGAACAATTTGAAAATAGAAAAAAAAATATTATTGTCAGAAAATAATAAGATAATCATAAAAACTAAAATTATTTAGAGACATTAGTTGCCCATAATGATATAAATAGGGCCTTCCCTCAGGGAAAAGTCGTAAGAAGAAAAACTAACAACAAAAACCACCAAAAACAAGGATTTCTTATATTATCTTTGGATTGTAGGGTCCTTTTCCAGATTTTCAACCCATAAAAATAGGTTTTATATTGCAGTTGTGGTCTTCTATGCTGCCTTTGCATAGCTGCATGACCAGAGTGTGCCTATAGATGAAAGCTATAAGAGCTAGGGAAATTCACCCCTATAGTTTTACTCTCCTTCACACTCCATCTGCTTTTGTTCATTTTTCAGAATATTCAGGTAGTTGCTATTTGCATTTTATTCAGAGTTTTTGCTTGTAAGCAACAGAAAAGATAGTTTGTAGTAAGACTATTACATCTTGAATAAGCAACAGAAAAGATAGTTTGTAGTAAGACTATTCCTTCTTGAATGGAACCTAGAAGCCTATGGGCTTCATGAAAGGAAGATCATTCTGATTTTACTCTTAATCCACATACAGCCTAACACATGGCAGGTACTCAGTTATTATCTGTAGAATATACAGGAAAGGAACTAAGAATTTTAAAATGTGAGACTCTCAAAATAATAAAATCATTTCTACATGGTTAAGAAGAAAACTATCTTTTGTAGAAGAGTTTCACATTTTAAAACCAAGAAGAGGTATTTCAAATACATTAAGAAGGAAGTAAAGTATAAAGGAAATTACATCCTTAATGATTATTCTCCAAAATAATCCTGCAGAAAAGGAAATCAGCAGGACAACTTAGAAAAAGGTTCTGCTTCTATAGAAGAAAAACTTTAAAAGTTGAAATTAAAGGAAAGACTGGGACTCTGGCTAGTAGAGAACTTTGGCACAACTTTAGATAGAGCAAGCTGAAGAAGAAAAACCAGATATCTGAGTAACATAAGGATTGGAAGCAGGCTAGGTAGAATGTATGGGCCTTAGTTAGTTCTCTTTCCAATATCCCTTTCCCTCTTTCTTAATAGTGTGGCTGTCTCCTGTCTTCCATGGTCAAAATTTCTTTTTATCTGTATCTTTCCTTGGACTTATCTCTTCCTCTCGACATCTTTTTTGATTTAAACAATTTTATAAATGGCTGTTTCCTTAAAATATTATAAATTTTGTAATCTGAAATATAATAAATTAGACTCATGAATAAACTCATGAATTTTATCTTTTTTTCCTTACTTACTTTTTTGAGACAGAGTCTTACTCCATTGCCCTGAGTAGAGTACCATGGTATCATAGCTCATAGCAACAGAAAACTCTGAATTTGAGCAATCTCTTGCCTCAGTCTCCTGAGTAGCTGGGACTACAAGAACCCACCATGATGCCCAGCTAGTTTTTCTACTTTTAGTAGAGACAGCATCCATTCTTGCTCAGGCTAGTCTTGAACTCCTGAGCTCAGGTGACCCACCTGTCTTGGCCTTCAGAAGTACTAGGATTACAGGCATGAGCCACTGCACCTGGCCATGAATATTATCTTTCAATAGTTGTTTTTTCTTAGGAGTCAATCTCTTGACAGAAAAATATCTTTATAACATCTCTGCACAATTTTTTGAAATAAATTTGACATAAGCCAAAGCCTACCTGTACAATTTAGAGGTAACTATGGTATTCCAGGTGTCAAAGGGTTACAGTGACTGCATCCTGTTAGGAGGCCTCTTACTGTATGTTTGGATAGCTGGCATAATGTACGGAATGAGGGCTCTGAAATCAGAAACATACTTGTTTTATTACCTTGGATTAATTACAATCTCTCATCATCTTTTACTGGGCATAGTAATATATCTATTTTTCTTATTTTATGTTGACAGTTACATAAAGCACAGTCAAGGCTGAGAGCAACCAAATGTGAGTTTAATTGGGACTGCAAACTAATACAACCTCTTTGGAAGTAAGTATGGAGAATACTCAAGGAACACAAATTAGACCTCCCATTTGATCCTGCAATCCCACTTCCAGGTATCCACCCAGAAGAAAGAAAATCATCTTATCATAAGGACATATGCACTAGACTGTTTATTACAGCTCAATTTATAATTGCCAAAATGTGGGAACAACCTAAATTTACCTAGGAATGGATTAACAAACTGTATACGTATACCATGAAATACTGTTCAGTCATAAAAAGATGGAGACTTTATATCTTTTGTGTTAACCTGGATGGAGATGTAACACTTTCTTCTTAGTGAAGTATCACAAGATTGCAGAAGCAAAAATCTAATGTACTCATTACTAACATGAAGCCAGTAGATGATCTAATACACGCCCACATAAGAGAAAAATTCACATCAATTTAAGGTAGGGGGATAGGGGAATGAGGGAGTGGGGGAGAGAGGAGGGGGATGGGTGTGCTCCCACTTAATGGGCACAATGTTAGGGTGTATGCCACACATCTTGAGGGCAGGACACAATTATAAGCGGGACTCTACCTAACAAATGCAAACATGGTAATCTAATTCTTTGTACCATAAAATTAACCTGAAATAATTTTTTACAAAATCAGGTTGCAGGGAAATTTAAAATACCCCCAAAATAAAAAATAAGTATGAGTTTATGTGTAAATTTAATGGAAATCATGACATGCTTTTTATATACTAAAGTAAGACTTCTTATTTGTTTATATTCCAGTACCTTACACTTATGATCACCTGTTAAAAATTTTTTTATGCTACATTGACTTCAATAAGCTTCTTGAAATTATTTTTGAAATGAGGCAGGGTATAAATATATCCATAAGTACCTTGCTAATATGGGAATTATTTTAGATGTTTGTGCAACTTATACAAAAAACTATAGCATTCAAAATTAATGTATGTAATGGTATTATTATATCACTAGGCTTTGCTTTTATTTTTTTTATTTTTGTAGAGACAGAGTCTCACTTTATCGCCCTGGGTAGAGTGCCGTGGCGTTACACTGCTCACAACAACCTCCAGCTCCTGGGCTTAGGTGATTCTCCTGCCTCAGCCTCCCGAGTAGCTGGGACTACAGGCGCCCGCCACAGCGCCCGGCTATTTTTTTGTTTGTTTTGCAGTTCGGCCGAGGCCGGGCTTGAACCTGCCACCTTCGGTATATGGGGCCAGCACCCTACTCGCTGAGCCACAGGAGCTGCCCTAGGCTTTGCTTTTAAAGTAGAGAAAAATTTTGATGAACTTAGAGGTTCCATTTTCACTTATTTTATCAGAATGTCTGTTTGATTACATATATTAACAATGGACACAGTGTGATGCTATAAAAAGAAGTGGGCAGCTCAAGCTCTCCGCTTTTCATTTGCAACCTTTGCACAATTCCAAACCTATAAAATGGAGTTGGGAGGGAGGATCTTAGATGCTCTAAGGACTGTAATAGCTTTAAGTATGATTCTATAAACCAAGATGGACCTATTAAGAAACAGGGTAAAAGCATACAAATACATGCTTCCTGAGAACTTCATTTCTTAAATAAATATTGTGAATATATATATATGCATATCATTTACTATAAATAACTTCTTGTCTTTGTTGTGTTTATGTACAATATTATGGGTTTATCCTTTTGGAAGAATGTTATATAATAGTGACATCTAGGGACTATTTCACACATTATTCAGCAAAAATGTATGGCCAACTCTGTCTTTTAAATGTGAATGATTTACTTAGCTAAATATTTTTAAGTAGTTACTCATTGCTCCCTTCTACAGATTTAAGAAAAGCCAATTAAACTTGGCAGTAGTATATATAATAGGATAAATAAAAACTGAAATTTCCCTCAGAGATCATAATGCAGATACCATTCAGTATAACTTATCCTCAGTGTGAAGTTTTTTTCCATCAGTTAGAGTGGCTGAAGTGGGATTTGAATTCTAGTATTTCAATATGTAGTCCCTGCCTTTAGAACTATATGTTGCTGACACATCATAGGCGTGTAAAATATATTTATTCATGTTAAGTAAAACCTATGCACCAACATTTGTGTTTGTGAGTATGTATTACTTTGGAATTTTTGGAACTATTGCTGCCTTTCAAAGAGTTCTTCTTGTGGTTAGACCAAAGATTAACAGATAAAAACTATTCTATAAGTCTTCCTGAACAAATGAATTTGAGAGCTACTTCCACAAAGAAAATACTCCTTATAAAAATCATTCAAACTTGATCAGTTTTTTTTAAGGTAACAACTATCTGGAATTATTATTTAATCAGAACAACAAAAAGCTGGGCTAACCTATTAGTACTACAATTTAAATTAACAGCCACTATTAAAGTTCCTATAGTATTTAGGGTTTGTTTTTAATCTATCAGATACTATCTTAATTTTATTTTATTCTTTTCAGGTGCCTAGATCTTGTTCCCACAATAAAATTATAAGGTATCTGTCTTAGGTTGCACTGACTGCTATAAAAAAAAAATCACAGACTGGTTAATTTATAACAATCAAAAATATATTTCTCACAATTCTGGAGGGTGGGAGTTCAAGATCAAGGTATCAGCGTCTGGTGAGAGCCTTCTTGCTATGCTTTCTGGAGGTGAGGAAGGCTGTGACCTCATATGGCAGGAGATGTAAGGGCAAGGGGAGAATAAATCTTCTATAATGACATTAATACTAGAAGAGGAGGGGCCTTATGGCCTAATAACCCCTTATAGGTCCCACCTCTTAATACTGTTATAACGACAATTAAATTTCAACATATGACTTCTGGAGGGGACACTCAAAACATAGTAGTGTCTTAGCCCATTTGTGTTGCTATAATGAAATACCTGAGACTGGATAATTTAAAAATAGCAGAAATTTTCTTTTTTCACGGTTCTGGAGTCTGGGAAATACAAGATCAAGGTGCTGGAAGATTTGGTGTCTGGTGAAGGCCTAACCTGTTCTCCCAAAATGGTGTCTTTTTTTTTTTTTTTTGAGACAAGAGTCTCACTATGTCATCCTGGATAGAGTGGCATGACGTCACAGCTCACAGCAACCTCAAACTCTTGGGCTTAAGTGATTCTCCTGCCTCAGCTTCCCAAGTAGCTGGGACTACAGGTGCCTGCCATAATACCTGGCTATTTTTTTGTTGCAGTTGTCATTGCTATTTAGCTGGCCTGGGCCGGTTTTGAACCTACCAGCCTCTGTATGTGGCTGGTGCTGTAACCACTGTGCTACAGGCACTGAGCCCCAAAATGGTGTCTTGAATTCTGAATCCTCTTGGAGGGGATGAAGTTTGTGTGGAAAGGCAAAAAGTACCTTGCTGGTTCCCTCCACCCCTTTCATAAGGACAATAATGCATTCATTAGAGCAGAGCCCTCATGACCTAATTACCTCCTAAAGGACCCACCTCCTAATTTTGTGCACTGGTGATTACGTTTCAACTTGAAATTTGAGAGGGACACAAACGTTCAAACTATAGCATTATGCCCCTGGCCGTCCAAAATTCATATTCTTCTCACATATAAAATATATTCATTCTATCCAAATAGCCCCCAAAGTCTTGTTCCAACTTGTTCCAACCTCAACTCAAAGGTCTTGAGTACAGAGTCTCATCCAAATCAGATATGGATGAGATTCAAAGTGGCCTCATTCTGAGGCTGTGAAACTGTGAATTCAAAGAAGTAATATGCTTCCAAAATACAATGGTGGGACAGAGAGAAGATAGACATTCCCTATTTACTTATTTAGAGACAGAGTCTCACTGTGTTACCCTCGGTAGAATGCCATGACGTCACAGCTCACAGCAACCTCAAATTCTTGGGCTTAAGTGATTCTCTTGCTTCAGCCTCCCACATAGCTGGAACTACAGGCACCCGCCACAATACCTGGCTATTTTTTGGTTGCAGTTGTCATTGTTGTTTAACAGGCCTAAATCAGGCTCAAACCCTCCACCTTCGGTTTATGTGGCCAGCGCCCTACTCACTGAGCTATGGCACCGAGCTGACATTTCTCCTTTTAAAAGGGAGAAATAGGAAAGAAGAAAGGAGCAATAGGCCCCAAGTAAGTTTAAAACCCAAGATGACAGACATTAAATCTTGAGACTTGAGACTATCTCTGACTTCATGTCCCACCTTGTGGACACAATGGGGAAGAGTCTCCCCCAGGTCTTCTGAAGTCTTGCCCCAGTTTTGCTGGGTGAAACCCATGTCACAGTTCTCATGGGTTGGAGTTGGGAGCCTATGGCTCTGCTAGGCTGGTGTTGCACAGTTGGTTTACTGGTCTAGTGCCTTGGCTCCACTAGACACAGTCTTAGTGGCAACTCTGTGGAGACATTACACCTGAGGCTCTCTGCTACTTCCTTTGAAATCTAGGTGGAGGTAGCCATGCCTTCACAACTCATTCACCCTGCATGCCAATAGAGTTAGCACCACATGGATGCCATCAATGTTTATTGCCTATGCTCTCTGGAGTCACACTCAAGCCTTCTAGAGCCACAACTAGTGCAGTAAGAAGTGCTGTACAAAAATGTATGGAGCAGAAACTTGAGGCAGTCTTGGGAGGCAAGCCCTTAGGTTCCATGGGTACCCTTGGCTCCTCCTTTGAAACTTCTGCTCTCAAGACCCTGGCATTCGGCAACTGTGGTAAGAGTGGCAGCTTAAAGATCTGCGAAATTCCTTCAAGATCATCCTTCCGTTGTTGTGATGAATAGCATCTGGCTTCCTTTTACTCATACTTATCTCCTTACCAAATGTTCACTTGGCTACATTCTTGGTATTCTCTCCTGAATATACCCTTTTAGTCTTTACAATCTGACCAGCCTGAGAATTTTCCAACTCTTTAAGTTCTGCTTCCCTTTTTATTATAAATTCCATCTTGAATTCTTTTCTCTCTTTTTGCATTTTATTAAGAGCAGTGAAGAGAAGTCATACGGTATCCTCAACACTTTGCTTACCTATTTCTTCTGCTAATACATCCTAGTCCATTGCTTACATGTTCTGCCTTCCACAAAACATTAGGGCTCAGATGGAATTTAGCCAAATTCTTTGGCATTTTCCTTCAGTTTCCAATAAGACATTCTTCATTTCCAAGACCTCATTAGCATGGCCTTTACTGTCTACATTTCTACTAAGATTCTGATCATGGTCACTCAGACAATCTCTAAGATGAATAAGGCTTTTTTAAAAGTTTACCTCTTCTTCTGAACCCTCATCAGAATTGCCCTTAATGCTCTGTTTGAGGAAATCTAGGCCTTTTCTAGCATGCACTTCAAAACTATTCAAGCCCTACCCATTATCAGTTCCACAGACATTTTTACATCAGGGTATTTGTATAGCAATAGCAACCCCTTACTTTTCAGTACAAATTTCTTAGTCTGTTCCTGCTACTGTAACAAAATACATGAGATTGGGTAATTAATAAATAACAGAAATTTATTTTCTCACTTTTCTAGAAGCCGGGAAGTCCAAGATAAAGTTCATGGCAGGTTCAGGGTCTAGTGAGGTCTCTTCTTCCAAAATAGTGCCTTGAACATTGCATCCTCTGGGGGGAATGAATGGCATATCCTCACATGGTAGAAGGGATGGAAAGGTAAAAAGGGCCTAGCTAGTTCTCTCCAGCTCTCTTGTAAAGGATTTTATGATTCACTAATGAGGTCAGAGCACTCAGGGCCTAATCACCTCCTTAAAGGCCCTACTTCTTAATACTGTTGCCCTAGAGATTAAATTTCAACATGAATTTTAGAGGGTACATAAAAAGTCAAAACATAGCATCAGGTATTCCCAGATTGAGAGCATGTCTTATATTCTTGTATTTCCCTCAGCACCAAACAGAATGGGTCTCAACTACAAAACCGAATTACCAACAACTTACCCAGAATCCAAGGTTTGCCATACATGGCATCAAATTATCCTGTAAGCTTTTTCTCTGACTCTTTTTCTTGATCCTATATTTCAATAAAATGAAACTTTTAAGTGTTCTCTCATGCTTTTATTTGATTGGAATACCTTCCTAATGCATCTCTTCTTTGTAAATGATTTCTATTCCTGAACAGTCATTCCAAATAAAGCTTACTGCAATGTACACCACAAAACTGGACGCAGTCTGCCCCTTTTGAAGTCTCACATAATTTTGTTACCTGCTCTACCTTCCTTATACCCCATTTGGTGCCCTTTCCTGGTCTTCTTTACTGACTTGTTTCCTCTATATATCCCTTAAATGTTGGTATTCCTCAAAATTCTCCCCTATGTCCTATTCTCTTCTCATTCTATGCATATTTCTTAATAAATATATTCTACTATTGTGGCTCTGTTTATGACTAATGTGCTGATTAGTACAGTCCAGAGAAGCTCTCTTGATATTCTGTCAAGTATATTTAACCTCTTATTGAATACTTCAACTTATCTTACAAGCATCTTAAGTTCAATGTATGCACAAGTGAACTTGAAATCTTTCCCAACCTAATCTAATCCTTCTCAAGAGAATTTCCTCTTCTTTTCACCCAGCTAATTCTTCTAAGCTTAGAAGTCATTTCTTCCGAAAGCTTTCTCTAACACTTCCTTCTGTTTGCATACTTAACATGGAATCCACCCCTCATCATAGCATTCACCCCACTATTGTAACTGCTTGTTTAACAATCAATTCTTAATCCGACAAATACTCATTAAGAGCCCACACAAAGTATATGATGGATACTGTATTCCTTTCTGTATACGGCATTTAGTCAATACAGAATATTGTAGAAAGATACTTAAGACATGAAAGAGTCGTAAGCAATGCTGTTTAGTGACTGGTGTTACCATCTATTTCCTACCAAATCAAACCAGAGCCAATTCCATAATTATTTCTGGGTTATTTGAACTATCTAACATAGTAGATGGGAGATAAAATTTAAACTCATTAATGATTGGGTTTTAAACACATACAAAATATTTTTGGCATTTTAATAGGAAACCAATCACCCATTACTTTCAATCCAGCAAAGTTTTTCTTTGACATTCACTTTGCATATGATGGAGTGTAAAAAGCAAAGAGGCAAATACCTATAGTGGGGAATATGGGACTTAAAGCCAGAACACCGTGATTAATAATTCTATCATTTACTAGGTATGTGTCCTTGGCCAATACCTTTAATCTCTCTGAATCTCAATTTCCTCATCTGAAAAAGGCAGTTGCAAAAGTGAAAAGAGATGAAAAAAACAAAGGTATAGCACACAGTGTAAAGAGCTATCCAAAACACTGTCTGATATTGTTATTGTTAGTAGAGACAATACAAATCAAGTTTCCCTATTACTGGTCATCCTAGCTCTAGAAAGCTATAGCGTTTTCAAATTTCATCCTTCATCTTCTCTTTACCATCAAGAGATAGGCTTTTATACTTTAATAAACACATATTGATAATGGTGAAAAATAGGCCAAAATGCCAAAATGTAATAAGTCTATATTAAAATATGAGAAGGACAAGGCAGAAATACCAGTCTACAAAAGTCTAAAATTTGAATGTATGGAACAACAACAAAAAAAACCCTCAGACTTTTTATGTTGATTGGAAAAGTAGATGGCACAAAACAGTAAGGCTTTCAACCACTTTGCAGTAAAATGCTAACCTAGGGAGCTGGAAAATCATGATAACTGGGTTCAAGAGAGTTTACCTACTGACTTATCCACTAATACCCAGGGGATTTACCCATCAATACTTTGGTCTTTTAGTTCCTTGATCCTTGCCTTTTATCACCTTTTTCTTTTACTTATCTCAGCCACCCAGTCACAAGGCCACAAATCTTTGCCTTGCTGTTACTATGCTTACTAGTCTGATTGTTTTCTGTCCTCCAACAGGACTATTACATACCTTCTCTTCTCTCCTTAAGCCTCTTACCCAAACATTCCTCCTTACCCCCTACTGATCTTGCCTCATACCTAACATTTAAGAAAAAGAAAATCAGTATCAGGAATAAACTTTCTTACCTTCTGACCACCAAATCTTCCCACATATCTGCATCTCTGCTCATACTTAATGTATTTATTCTTATTACTAGAATATGTTCATGTTCCTACCCAAGGCCAACACTTCTACATATTCCTGCAATGCCATCCTCTCTTGTTTTTTCAAAGACTTCACTCCTAAAATATACATACTGTCTCTTATGCCATTAGTTCCTCCTATACCCCATTGGATCATTCCCCTCAGTGTAAACATAAGACACAGCTTAAATGTCCTCATATTTAAAAGCCCTTCATTGACTCTACATATTCCTTTATCTATTTCCTCCATTTTTTGGCTCTCCTTCATAGTAAAATATCTCAAGATGTACATAGTACTATGTCTGTTTTTCACACCACATTTTCTCTTCATTGTATTTGTCAAGGCACCTAACTACTATATGTTGCTAAAATCCAATGTACAGGTCTCTTTTTTACTTGCTCGCTAAGGATGATTCAACACCATTGGCCAGGTTTTGTTATTTTTGGCTTTTATATCACCATACTCTTCAGATTTTCTTCTGGTTTTACAGGCTATTTCTCCATCTCCTTGCTTGCTTCTTTTCCTCTGCTTTATAACTAATCACTGGAATGTTCTCTATCAGCACACTTGCCCTAGGTTGCCCTACCACACTTTCCACCATGTTGGTGTTTGTATCTTCGGTACCTCTGCATGGAGCTCGACTCAGAACTTACCCTTAATTTCTAATAAGCATATAAAACTTTTGGTAAGCAAAATACAATTCCCTCTTTTTCATTTTTCTTCCTCAGTCTTTTCCATTTGTTAAGTGGCACAACCATCCACTCAAGCTCAAGACGAAAATCTGGGAGTTAGGGGTAACTCCTCCTTTTTCCTCATCCCTATAATCAAAACATCATGAAATCTGCTGGCTATGCTTTCCAAATATATCTTACATATGTTTGCTTCTCTGCCACTTTATCCCAAACATCTGTCATTCTTTCTTAGATTTAGGCAATTGTCTGCCATCCACTATGATTTATTTGCTACATAATAGACAGAGCAGACCTTTTTACAACAAAAATCAGATATCACTTCCTTCCTAAAACTCACTGCTGGATTCCTATCACATTTTAAATAAATCCCAAACTTATTCCATAGGTACATTTCCATGGCCTATTCGAAGCCCTGTATGATTTGGCCCATACCTTTTATTTGCAGGTTCATCTTAAACTTTCGCCACATTCCAGCTACAGCAGCCTTTCCTTCCTACCCTAGGGCTTTTGCAATTAAGAGTTGCCTTTATCTGTAATGCTCAGATACCAAATATTTCACCATGGTTGGCTTTTTTATTTTATTGACATCTTAGCATCAAGGCTAGCTTTTTAGAGAGGTCCTCCCTAAACAAGCAATCTAAAGTAACCCCTCTCCTAGCCTCTCTCACTTCACACCATTTTCCTTTTTCAGCACACTTACCATTATCCAAAATTCCCTGTTCATATATTGCTTACCTGTTTATTTTCCATTTTCCCTCACTAGAATTTAAACTTTATGAGAACAGGGTTCTTGCTATTCTTTCTTATCATTGCATTCACAAAGCCTAAAACAATACCTGGCAAAGTAGCAGATTCTCTAAAAATATTTGATGAATGCCCGTTTCTAAGGAAATCACTCCATTTCTCTATTTAACTCACATTTGTGGGTTTCCTGATGCTAGATTTAGCTCGGGGTTCAGGAAATAGTAAAGGTGAATAAGGAAGGGCTCATTCATTCCCTCAACAAATTATTTACTGAATGTATATTATACTATGTTCCAGGTACCCTTCATTTTCAGTATTGTTTAGTTTCCTCCCCAGCAAAACGGGGCTTTGTTAATCAACTATCTCACACATGTGCATACATGGGATGAATAGGAAAATAATGCACAAAATGAGAAGTAGTATGAAAATGAAACATTATATATTACTATTACTTGCTTCTTTCCTTTTGTCTGGTAAGGGGCAGGAGCTTGTGATAAAGAGTTAAGAGAAAAAAAACGGCAGTATAAATTCTGGTACTCATAGATGGCAATACATAGGAATGCCTTTTACATAGGCACATAGTAAGAAATGCTTCAGGCATGGATTCTCTCGATATGACAGTAATGCGTTAATTTTTCGCACTTCTGTTGTAAGTAATAATTCTATTTATCTCCACGAAAAATCAGGGAGCAGGGTGAGGCCACCCTGGGTGCTAACTGGGCCAATCAATCACTCCTTCCTGTCGCCCAGTCTGATCTTTCATGCACAGAGAGGGCAGTCAGGGACTTGGTGTGGCCTCGCAGAGCTCTTACGAGACTCCTGAGTGATGTGCCTGACACAGCGAGAGGACGCAACAACCTTCTTTAATCCTTCAAAAGCATTGGTCTGAAGCGCTTATCCACGGTGACAAAGCCAACAGGTACGACTGGAAGAGGGCGTGAGGGAGCGGAGGAGACTTCTCAGCATCAGCAGCCAATCCGGGAACACGTCTCCAACCACAGGAGCTCGCCAGGGTTTATTTGCAGAGATCCACCATTTGTACAATAGCCCGCGCTTAACAAAATTAATTTTGCAGTTAACCTTGACTGACCTCTTTTTTCTTACTTGCGAGTATCTGGAAAATGAGAAAGAAACTTAGGAGGAAAGGAGAGAAGAAAGAAAAGAGATGTGTGGCGAAGGAGTAAGGAAACGAGTCAGGAAAAGGAGAGAAAACGCCTATGGCTGGTTTCCCAGCGTCCGGGAAAGACGCTGAGGTCTCTCCTTGAACTGAAAGAGGGAGGAAAGACGTTCCTCGGGACCGAAAGGTAAATGACTGCAGGACACGAGGGACCTCTCAGGTGCCCAAGAAGGAAAGTCAAGAAAACGGGCCGTACCTACAATTCCTTTCGCAGCCCTCACCGGCCCGGAAGCGGCCCAGGCACCCAGCAACCGTTGCGCCCGCCGCGCTCGGCAGGGGTGGGTGTGGCCGCGACAAGGGTGGGCGTGGCGAAGTAGGAGCAGGCGCCCAGGGCGACCTCCGCGCGGGGGCGGAGCCGACGGCAGGGGGCCCGGGGCAGGGTCCTGGCAACCGGGCGGGGCTCGCGGCGGTGGAGTGTTGTAAGCGTAGTGGGGGCCGCTAGCGATTGCAGCGCCTGGGATTTCTTCCTGGGGTACTGGCGACAGCTTGGTGGGTTGTCGGTCCATTCAACTCTTTTCTTTCGATCTTTCTTCTGAATATTGACCTATAGTGGGTTGTGTAAGTCCAGGGACAGAGTTGATATCACTGGGCATTTTAGCGAAGCAGTGCCAGGAACTGCATGTTCCAGAAGTAACTTGCCAAAACTTAGATCCCATTTGCCCGAAAATGCTTAAATATAGTGCAGTGTGGGGAAAAGCATAGTCTCTGGAGTCAGGCTTGAGTTCGTTTTCTCCTGAATTCGTTTTCTCTAAAGGATGTGGTGGTGTGTGAGAATAAAGACTTGGCAAGTGTCTGGAACAGGGCTTGGTTATACAGTTAGCAGTATAAAACCTCTGTGGGTTTTTTATTTTTAACGTATGAAATCTTATGTGGAAACTTTTATATGAAATAAATGAATGCAGAGCTGATCTGGTTGAAGCTGGGTCCAGAGCTTTGGCTTTACAGTCTCGAAGGTGGTTCTATTAGGTATCTCTAATGAAATGCTCGAGCTTCCCGAATAGATGAAAAACAACTCACTGGAGAAGCTTTTTGGAAAGACAAACTGCCCTCTCTTGATACTCCAGATATTTGCTCCTGAACGTTGTATTATTCCTTTTTGCCTGTTTTTTTCCCTAAAGTTGTTTCATATAGTGGGAAATAACTTTCTTCTTTTCATATTCATCATTTAAGATGACTCAAAGTGCAACTCATTCTGGGGTGACCTCATAAGAAATTACCTTCTGAGGCCCAGCACAGAGGCTCACGCCTGTAATCCTAATCCTCTGGGAGGCCAAGGAGGAAGGATTTCTCAGGATTGTAGTGTCAATACTCTTAGCATGCAGGGGGAAAGTAGGTAGATCCCCAAGGACACTGGGAAGAGGGAAGAATGGTAGAGCTAGGAAGGAGGACTTTTGCTAGAAGTGTTTTGGCTTCCAGGGTGCTACTCTATTCTTCAGAAGCAATGAATTCCTGCAGTGAAGTGCTTTAGGGTTCATCTGAGAAAGATGGGGTGGGGGGCACAGCAATAAACGGAGTTTTCAAGGGCTCAAGCTAGATTTGAGTCAGTCAGCTATAAAATATAGCATTACTTGCTCCCTAAATGGCATGAAGGAATTCCATCTATTACACAGAACTACATAAATGATTCATATAAAAATGTGAATACATTCTGATACATTAAAAAGTCCTTTATTTAGACCAAGTAATGAAAATTTAACAATATTTTATTTAAAAAACATTTACACAACTGATACCTTTGCTTGTAAAAAAAATAATAGTAATGTTAAAATAATTAAATTTATTTTATTTGGAACAATGCCACAGAAAGTAAAAAAAGAAACAAGGAGAACCTTACTCATGGCAACATTTTTTCACCACATTTGACATTATAAAAAGGTTTAAAAATATCTTCTATATAAATGGTTTCACACTTCAATAAAAACTTAGCCAATGATGTATTTAATATTATTTCAGTGCAACTTAGTTTTCTAGTCTTATCTTTCATTTATTCTCTTTGATAATGTCAAGTACCAATCACTTTCTATCTTGCAGGCTTTACTGTTTTCAAAACTTTGCTAATATGCCAGCCTTCAATTTAATTTTTCCTAACTTCACCTTACTTCCTAATATTACCCATCCATTCAATTCCTCTCTCTACTCTTGAAGGTCCAGATCAAGTATTAGCTCCTTTAAGAAGTTTTCTTCAACTTCCTCCCTGTGAACACTTATGAATTATTCATTTGGATTATAGCTAATTGTACATATCTATTCCTTCTAAGGTTCTTAAAGGCAAGTATCATGTGTTAGTCATATTTTTATTTTCCACAGTGTTGATTTTCCACTAGAATTCAAGTTATATTGATAACCACCCCCTTGAATATCTTGTTCATCACTCTTGACTTGATTGGCGAACTTAAGAATTCAGCACCTAGCACAATGCCGGGCACATAGTAGGCATATTATAAGTGTATTTTGAGTGAGGGAATTGAAGGGATTTTAAAACAAGCTCAACATAAGCAAGGATTTGTCTGTTTTATTAATTGAAAAAGACTATTTGAATATTATCAAATGAATATTTGAATAAATGATTTTTGAAGGCTTGGAATTCATTATATACACCAAGAATTCTTCAATCTATATATCTACACAAGTCAAATATGTAGTATTTATGTTGCCTTTCACCTAATTCAGTGATAGATATCTTTCTGAAAATAAGACATCTTCCAGAACTACAGAAGCAAAATGTAAAAGAATCAAAATAATACAGATGTTTGTGTTAGTTTCATTTTTCTTCCTCATATTTTTCTGTTCTACATTTTCTGTGATTATGATGCATTCCTTTGCAAAAAAAATCAGTGTTATTTTTTAAAGAAGGCAATGGGTGAGGTCATTTGCAAATTTATGCTGAGGAAATTTTGAGGACATCAAGTTCAAGCAAGGTTACTTGGAGTTCAAACCAGAGAGAAAAATATTGAAATGTGACAATAACATAAAGAGTTGAAACCTAATTAGTTTGCCTGGAAAAAAATACTTCTCAGAAGAGAGATGGATAACATGATCCAGAAAAAAAAAAAAAAAAAAAAAACGAGCATCAAAGAACCAAAAGTTAGGGCATTTGTTTAGCATTGTCCTTAGAAATATGATACTTTTGTCCATGGACCGAATTATGTCCTTCCACAAATTCATAAATTGAAGCCCTAATCCCCAATGTGATCATATCTGAATACAGGGGATTCAGAAGGTAATTAGGTTTTGATGAGGTCATGAGGGTAGGGCCTCATGGTATAATTAGAGTACCCTTACATAAGAGGAGACACTAATGAGCTAGCTTGTTATTTCTCCATCATGTAATGACACAGTGAGAAGGTGGCCATTGGCAAGCCAGGAGGAAAGATCTCACTGGAGCCAGGCCATGCTGGTATTCACTCTGACCCTGAACTTCCAGCCTCCAATAGAAATACATTTCTTTTGTTTAAGTTCGCCTAGTCTACGTTATTTTGTTATAGCATCCCAAGCCAAGACAGACTAAGCAGGTAGTTTTCTGATACTGGAAGATCCTCTCTCTGATTCAGTCAGTGAACATTTATTAAATGCCTACTGTATTCCCTCCTCTATGCAAAATGCTGAGGACTCAAGGATGACCAAGACAAGGCTCCTATACCTAAGGAGCTGATTTAACAAGAGACACACATGTAAACATACTGCAAAGATGCAAACATACTCTCATGTGCTCTGAGAGAAGCATGTAGAGGGACCCAAAGGTTAGGGGAATTGTTTCTATCTGTGGTTGGAATGGGATAATTTTGGTCAGTACTCTGTCAAATTAACTCTAAATTTGCCAACCAAGTCAAGAGTTAGGGTTTTCAGGGTGCTTACAAACCTGAGGCTTCACATGGTGAGTCCTGCTGGGTGATCAGCCTTTTACACTCTGACCTCAGCATCTCTACTATCTACGACAGCAACATAGTCTAGCAATGACTTAATTCCTACAAAAAGTTTCCAGTAATGGGCATATATTTCAGAAGTTCAATGAAGTGAAGAGGCCAGCACTGGACAGCCATAGAGATTAAGGTGGTGGCTGCCCACTGAGAAGTAGGAGAGAACTTGCTGCATGCCCTCCAACTGGAACAGGTTTGTGGCTGTGGCTTAATGTGCCCTTCTATCATTTCTATACTCTGTGCATTTCCATTTCTAATTCTTCTTTGGGAAACAATATTTTTATAGCATCTTAGTGAGTTACACTAACCAAATTTCATAAAGGTTCATAAGTATTCAAAGCCTGTTACTTAGAGAAAAGGCTACTGATGACATGGGAGATGCACTCAGGGTATCACTGTTTGGCCTCATATCCCTTTTTGCTGCATAAGTCCTAATCATCCCTCAGCCAAGGCTCTATTTTCTCTGGGAAGCTGTGCCTAAACTGTATCACCTCTGGATCCATGGGGCTTCTGCTCTCAGCTCCCTAGCACCCCTACTGCACCTATGTAATAATATTTATATTGTTTTGCAATCTCTTATTTAATTTTTCCTTTACTGGGCTATCAAATCCTTATAGACAGGGACAATATCTGTCTGATGTCATACCTGGATTACCAATCATCTTTCAGAAACTGCAAAAGTAGAGGACCAGTTGAGCATTAAGTTGATGGTACCTCCACCAAAGTGCACCGAACTAATGAAATTCAGTTTGAAACACTCAACAGACCGTTGGTATAAATTAATCCAGTCCAGTTGAGGACATAAGCACTAAAGGAATACAGTTCCATACAGTAACCAGAATCAGGCTGACATAAAAATGAAGGCTGTTTAGAAGAGGTAAATATTAAGCTGGTTTTGAATAGAGGTGAAAGTCATGGTGGATAGGGTTGGAAATGTAGCCAGATTGAGAGGAGTAGACAAGCTTTAAACAGAACAGCTTGGTAGGGTCATTATTTAATACATATTTAATATATGTATTTATAATAATATAAATTTAATATATATTAAGTATGTATTATGTTAATATCTATTCAATACATATTATGATTATTTAATACATATTTAATATCTATTTTAAGATTAGATCAAACTTTTGAATTTAGGTGAATTTAGATGGGATATGTCAATTATACATGTTGAGGTATACATATAACATGATAAAATCTGTAAACTGTATTTGAATATGATTGTTTTAGCAGCAACTAGACAGGAGAGTGAAAAGGAACTTAGGAGTGATACACAAAAGCAGAGATGGCCTGCCATAATGAGATAAAATGTGACAAATGCAGATAAGCTTTCTTCTAATCTTTCCTCTGCTGGCATGTCACAATGTCTGAAATTCCTGCCATGGACTTCACTCAGGTTAATGGGCAAGCATGTGCTACTGAGTGGTAATAACACCCAGCCCAGCAGTAGTTCTAGCCCCCATAAATGCTTAGCGAGACAATACTGTTCAGCCCCCTCATCGCTGGAGATGGCCCTCTACAGAATGTAAGAGACATGTGCCCAACTTCTACATCGCTTCTTAAAAAGTAAATTGCTTTACTTGCATTTTCTTTTTTTCCTCTTTCTGAGAGGAAGAAAAGAGACATGGCAGAGATTCTTCTTTGACCAGTGTCCTAAGCTGGGATATAACAGAGCTTCCTGATTGAGAAAGACATGGGTCTCTGAGCAGAACTCATGAACGAAGTAATCCTGTCAGCATCTACTAACCAGCCAGGATCATCAGAGGAAAAGAAAATTCTATTTTCTTTTAAGCACTGCATGTAGTATGTCTTATTTCTTTGTCATAGCAGATTACATTGCCTTAACATAATATTTTTGAGGTCGGAATAGATTTCAAAATTAGCTATTTCTCACCTAGAAAAGATGTGGGTCACAAGAAACAAATAAGAAAGAGCTGGATCAGGACACTCCGTAATTCAGGTAGACCCAGATGGGCCAAGGAAATAGAGGACTCTGGGGGACTCAGCTAGGAAATAGGACAAAGTCTTTCAACATCTAGTGAGGCAAGACGACAAACCAATGAAGATACTCATATACTTTAAAATTTTGGAGGGACCAGTTACAAAAAATCACAGAAAGGTAGTAAGAGCAAGAAATAGAGAAGAGGCAGATTAGCAGGAAAAGTGGGGGTAGAAATTGATGAGGGACTGCATTACAGTTTTTAAAAACAAAAACAAGTATAAGAAGAGCCAAAAACAATCCAAAGACTTAGAGCCCAGGTGGCTATGAATAATGAAACTATGACAGTTTAAAGAAAGTTAGCACAAGCTGCTGCCTAAGCTGAAGTTGGTCTTTCCATGCTAATTTAAATTGTGGTAGGTCATTAAAGTAGATACACCCTTATACAAATTAAGATATGTGATGTAGAATTATTTTGGTGGGAAAGGGAAGAAATTGGGGTTAGAGATGTTGAACATTATTCCTCAAATGGGGTAAAATGCAAGGGCTAAAAATGCAGTTTAAAGAAATAGCCAGACTTTTGGTTCTATCACATTTTAAGCTTAAACATCACATATTTCAATATCCCTTTTGATAAAAATAGCAGCTTTCTAACCAGTATGCTCAGCTCTTTTCACCATTAAACTTGTACAGAAGTCTCTCCTTGAACTTCTTCATCTTTATCTTGATGTTCAACTTTCTGGAGAAGCCTGGGGCCCAGCAAACCAATAAGTAGACTTCCAACTGGGGCTGTGAGGAGGATGGCCAAAAATGCCACTGTCAACACATACATTCCATATGCTTCTAACTGTTTCTCTCCATGTGATCTTGCTGTGTCCAAAGCCACAGATCCTATTGCTGCCTATAAAAGTTAATGGGTAATGTTGGAAATGTGATAAAACAAGTAAATATTAAAAAAGTAAATTTCATACCATTTGCAAAAACAAATTGCCTATTCTTTTGGTCAACTAAGGAAATTATATTAGTCTTCTTTCAAAGTGTACTGCAGTTGGTTTTCATTATCTAAAAACTCTCCCTGCCTTTGCCTGGGAACTGCCTGATGATTCATATATACCTATTTGCATAAGGTAGTGTTATATAAATATCAGGCAAATACCTTTCAAAACACAAGGCAAATCTAGCCTCACAATATTAATTAAACATAACATGAACTTGTAAACACTAAATTTTTCCTGAGTAAAGGTGAAAGCTACTAGTTATCTCATTCTTTTCTCTTTAGGAATTTGGAATTAAGAAATAACAAGATAAATAATACAGTGGTACTTACTGAAGATGGTGAAATTTTAAGTGAATATGTATTGCTGAAGAGGCCAAACTAATTATCAAACACCATGACACATTAAGGTGGTGGGCACCTTGAAAACCTGAAGTTAATCCTATTAGGTATTTGATTAACTCTTTGCCTCAGGAGTTGGTGAAAGATTTTATTTAAAATGCATCTATTGGAAAGTATGAAGATTCTCTCTTTTAGAGACAAAATACAATATTATCAGTATAGATGGGGAAAATGTATTAATTAATCTGGTTATCCCCTTATTCGCCAAAGCAGAACAATGTTAGCCTCTAAGACAATGAAACTGAAAAGAGTATGTTTCAGACACAATGGCAGAGACTGCCAGTTGCCCACAAATACTTGACTTCCCCCTTTCCCTTCCGTAATAGAACTCAGGTTCAGCTGGCCACATTGCTGCCCAGAGACTTTTTGTCTTTTAAACCTTATTTGCAACTTCATGTGAATCTAAGTTTGGTCCACTGTGAGAATGATAAATGTATTTGTAGATTGTTCCCTGAAAAGAAATAGACACAAGTACCTCATTATTTTCCCTTTTTTCCGCTAGGTGAGAAATAGTTAAAGTTAGACCCCTGGATGAAGGGCACGTACTGGGGCTGGTGGTCACCTTACCAGCTGGACTGAAATGCCCATGCTGAACTATCCATGACAAAATAAAAATCTATCTCATTTAGTCTCTGTATTTGGAGGCTGTTTTTGCAGGTTACTCTGTGCCTTAACAAATTCTGGACCAGGGCAGAGCATTTTACATTACAATGTGTATTTCTCTTTCAGTTCTCTGTTATGTCTGTTTTTGTATATGCAAGCAAGTTTTAGGGTTTATATGTGTACTGTGATTTAAAATATTTTTTCTTATAGTAGAGAATAGGGTTTGAAAAACACTAATATAGAAAAAAAATATGAGGAAGTTTTCTTTTTTTCTTTCTTGTGAGTGCCAAAAGAACAAAAAAGAAAATGCTATACAATGTTTGATTCCATTGGTCATGATTAATCTAACACATCTTAGATAATTTCTCGGTTTAAAGTGTGCTTAATGGTAGGAAAGTGGGATCTTTCAAATTTTTTTTTCTTTTTTTTTTGAGATAGAGCCTCACCCTGGATAGAGACCAAGCTGTCACCCTGGATAGAGTGCTGTGGCATCACACCTCACAGCAACCTCTAATTCCTGGGCTCAAGCGAGTCTCTTGCCTCCGCCTCCCAAGTAGCTGAGACTACAGGCGCCTGCCACAACGCCCGGCCATTTTTTGTTTGCAGCCGTCATTGTTGTTTGGCAGGCCTGGGCTGGATTCGAACCCGCCAGCTCAGGTGTACGTGGCTGGCGCCTTAGCCTGTTGAGCCACAGGTGCCGAGCCAATCTTTCAAATTTTAACATTTAGAAACAAATCTTTCGCACCTAAGCTGTTAGAGTCATTATTTTGATATTTACCTACTCAAGTCACCAGAAGTAATGTGGAAATTAGACACACTGTGAGGGAGAAATTATTCACAGTAACTTAGCCATTATGTCTCAGATATCTTTGAAAGACTGATGTGAAAAAAATAACTACAATAAAAACCCTTCTCTGTAATAATGCCCAAACCCATGGTCCCCCCAAATCTGTAATATAATAGGAGCATACACATCCCTAAAGACTCCTAAGAACACCTGATTTTCATTTCATGAAAACAAAGATTTGTATATTTAAACAATTGCAAAATAGTCAGGGATAGAACAGTTAAATATTGTTTGATGCAATTAGTTTGAAAATAGAGAATACAATCAAAGCTATATTACACTTGCGACAAATTTTAATCTAAACAATTCTTATATACAATTGCTAATTCAATTAGCAATTACAGTTATTCTTCTAAATGTACAGTCAACAATTTCAAGCACCTATCTAGAAAGTGCTTTCTTTATCACTCATTTGTTCAAATGACAAAGTTTGGGTCAAGTGATTCAGACATTTGTTCTAAAGGCTTAGCTAGTTTTGGATAATTAATATTAACGCGTAGTCTATGAAGTCACTAAACTGCTTGCTTTTTTCCTTAATAAGTCTTCTTTTCTCTATTATATACGGAGACTCTGGTTAAACATAATTGATCATTAACCCGACTGACATTAAAATATTTCCAACATTAAGTTGAGGAATAGTTATTTCTGTTTTACTCTCTTCTTGAAAGACTTACTGAATTTTTAGTTGTGCTCTGAAAACATAAAGAAATTTAAACAAGCCATCACATTTAAGGAATAATCAGCGTACCAAAAAAATAATATTAAGGAGTAGATTAGGATAAACTCTTCATAAATCAACTTACTTTATTTTACAAAATTTAAATAAGCTTTCTTATTCAATATTTAAAGATGTTATATAAAAATAGCAGTTAAAATGCTGTATCATCTTATCCGTCATACCTGAACTGTGGCCTTTGGAAGCCATGCAAAAGAAATAAATATCTTTTCCTTTATGTTAAAACCAGCAAAACACACCATCAGAAATGTAGCCAAAATCCGTATCAATACTGCAATGCTCAGGGTGGCAACACAAAGGCCTGCAAAAAATATTCAATTTTTAAAAATAATGAAATACTAGGGTAGAAACTATCTCATGGCTACTAATTCAAAATCCTATCAACATAAATAGTTTTTAAAACATTAAAAATATAAAAATGGTTAGGCATAATTTATTAAAACAATCACCATTAAGGATAAATCAGACCATTTATTAAAAATAGAGTGTTTCCCTTGATTAAAACCAGAAATTAAATAAACATATTTGAATTGTTATTTAGAAGATTTGAATCTTATATATCTCTTATGATTTCATGTGTTTACTCGATAAGAATGTATTACACGATATGATATACAACAAGCTTTAAATTAAGCACGGAGTTCACAAAATGTATGTCATCTAGAATTTGCTTCAGTGGGCCTAGAAGTCTGAGGAAGACCGAAACCAGAGGTGATGTTCAAAATACTTACCAGCCAGTATGGAGGGAATCAGCCAATCAGACAGAGCCATCTGGTGCCTATTCTGATGTGTACTCATCACACATTATCCCTGCATAACATATATAGCTACTCCATTCAATCCTTTAGAAACTTTGATGATAAAGACAATTTCATCCTGATATAAACAAGAAAGGATTGCGACAAGTGATGCTGCAAGGTACTAGACCTGAGATTAACTGGCACAGCTAAGCTGACTCCTAAATAATATTTATTGTTTACTCTGTGCCAGGTACTCAGCTTTAAGAGTATTATTTTACTTAATACTTGCAATCTGTGCAATGATTATTCTCATTTTACAGTTGAAAAAACTGAAGTTCAGAAAGAATAAATAACTTTTCACATTCAAATGGCTGGTAAAACCAAACCGACATGGTGCGAGGATCTATTGTGAATCTCTAATATGGTTTGTTTTTTTTTTTTTAGAGATAGAGTCTCACTTTATTGCTTTTGGTAGAGTGCCGTGGCATCACAGCTCACAGCAACCTCAAACTCCTGGGCTAAGGTGATTCTCTTGCCTCCGCCTCCTGAGTAGCTGGAACTACAGGTGCCTGCCACAATGCCCGGCTGTATTTTTATTGCAGTTTGGCCAGGACTGGGTTCAAACCCGCCACCCTCAGTATATGGGGCCGGTGCCCTACCTATTGAGCAACAGGTGCTGCCCTGTAATATGGTTTCTTGATGAAAAAGTTTTGGAGCTCTTTATTGAGGGCTATTTCTCCTAAGGTGGTAGGTATTCAAAAGCTCCTGTTGTATGAAGTGTAAGATACAAAAGAATTGATACCATTCCTGGAAGAAAAGTTTGAAGGTTTGAGAAGACCACAATTAGAAAGTTTCAGTCAGGGCGGTGTCTGTGGCTCAACAGAGTAGGGCGCTGGCCCCATATGCCAGAGGTGGCAAGTTCAAACCCAACCCCAGCCAAAAACTGCAAAAAAAAGGGAAAGTTTTAGACATACTGAGTTTGAAGTTCTGTAGGACATACAAGTGGTGATATCCACTCAGCAATTGAATATTCTGAGTTAGAGATAAAGATTTTGGGATTATATAGTTTATAATTGGAGTCACTTGTGTAGATAAAGTCAGATATAGAGTGAGAAGGATAGAGAGACCTTGACTGGGTGCGGTGGCTCATGCCTGTAATCCCAGCACTTGGGAGGCCGAGGTGGGTGGATTGCCTGAGCTCACAGGTGCAAGACCAGGTGCATCAGAGTGAGACACTATCTCAAAAAGATAGCCAGGCATTGTGGCAGGTGCCTATAATCCCGTTACTTGGGAGGGTGAGGCAAGACATCGCTTTAAGCCCAAGAGGTGGAGGTTGCTGAGAGCTGTGATGCTACAGCACTCCACAGAGGGTGACATAGTGAGACTGTCTCCAAAAAAAAAAGACCTTGGGAAGAACTTTGACAAAGAGGAGTGTTTAAGCTATTTATTGTGTAAAGAAGGACTCAAAAGGCACTAATCATTAGAGAAATAAAAGTAAAACCACAATGCGATATTACCTTAACCCAGTTAGAATGCCTTTTATCAAAAAGTCCAAATACAATAGATGTTGGCATGGATGCAGAGAGAAAAGAACACTTATATACTGTTGGTAAGACTGTAAGTTAGTCCAACCTATGGGGAAAACAGTATGGAGATTTCTCAAAGTACTGAAGCAATCCTACTACTGGGTATTTACCCAAAACAAAAATAAGTCATTTTATCAAAAGGACATCTACACTTGAATATTTACTGCAGTACAATTCATAATTGCAAAGAAGTAGAATCAACCCAAGTGCCCATTGTTTCATGACTGGATTAACAAAATGTGGTATATGTATGCCATGGAACTACTCAGCCATAAAAAGGATAAATTAATTCCTTTTCCAGCAGTTTGGATGGGACTAAATGAAGCATTCTAAGTGAAGTATCTCAAGAATGGAAAACTAAACACAACATGTACTTGCTATTAAACTGGAACTGACTGATGAACACACTTGTGCACAGAGGCAAGTAAATTATTCAGTGGAAATCAAGCAGGGGAAGGGCAGTGGTGGAGATGGGAGGAACACTGGGTGATAGGTACACTTAGAGCCCTGATTCAAGCATTACAAAAGCAACCCTGTGACCAAAAACATTTGTACCTCTGTAATATTTTGAAATTTAAAAAAAAAAGGCACTGGAAAACATGAAGTGTCAGAATTCAATGTAAATGACATTTTAAAAGATGTCACTTACACCCTATGCTGCTGAAAGCTCAAGTAAAACAGACTGGATTTAGTAATACAGCCCTTGTGAGAGCATAATTGGTTAAGTGATGAGGCAAAGCTGGACTGAAAAGTACCAAAGAAGGGAATGGGAGTTGAAGAGGAAAAGGGAAATTCAGTTACCTCTTTTTAAAAGTTTGAAAAGAGGAAGAGAGAGGTAGCATGGTGGAAGGGAGCAAATTGAATAAAGACTATATTATAAATGTATATAACATTTTTCACACATTTTAATTTTAATATATTAAATTATTATAAAATACATATGAAGTACATTGACACTATCGTGTAACCAATGTCAAGAACTTTTTCACCTTGCAGAATTTAAATTCTACACCCATTTATTAACAACTGCCTATTTACCCCTACTTCTAGCCCCCTAGCAATCACCACTTTCTGATTCTACGACTTTGACTACTGTGGATACCGAATATAAATGGTATCATAAAAAAATTAAGCCCTTAATTTCTGGTTGCTTTTATGTACAAGAAACAATATTAAAGGTATGAAATTAACAGTCTTAGATTAAGAAGTCTTGTTTTTCAACCAATGAGTGTGAAAGACTTAGATCATCGCTAACTTTCTGTATAACTGTGATACTGGGAACTACTGTACACCTATGTACTGGAGACATTTCAACTGAATATGAAAAGTGGACCTTATTGGCAAGTAGGTTAACCAAAAAAAGGTGGTTAGCAAAATTATCCCTTTGAAATTCTTACCAATGGTTTCTGGTCTGAGAGATGCAATAGATACCTCTGCTCCAATCAGTCCAAAAAGAAGGGGCTGAAAAATATCCCAGGCAACTGCAATTATCTTTTCAACCTCTGCCTAAAAGAAAAACAAACACACACACATGCACAGAATTTTACTATGTGAAGTAACAAACACCAAGAATTTTACTATTCTCAATTTAAAATTTGAATCATTTGACCTGGGATAGGCTTTATTTCTGTAGCATCTATAAAAGAGGTTAGCTCATAGCAAAAATATTTCATGAAGACATGTTTAGTATAGTTACAATATATGAGGTGCTTTAGCATACTAAATATTTGCAAATGGATGCCAATTATACACATTCTTATAACCTCATGAGTACTCCTACTTCTGAAGACACTTTGTGTGTGCGTGTGTTATGCGTGTGCACATATTGGTACAGGTTTCTTTAACAATTTTATGTTAACTTTCATTCAACAATATTATTTACAGAGCTTATAATACTTCTTACCTATATCTAGATATGCACCTCATTGCTGATGCACAGTAATCCACAGTATGGACACGCCATAGTTTATTCAATCACGTCTCTATTGATGGATCTTGACATTGCTTCCAGTTTTATTTTATATTTACAAAAAATATTGTTTAAGGTGTTAGCAAGTCATACACAAAAATAAGATCCAGATTAATAAAGCACTGGGCCAGTTACCCATTTATTGCCCCTCAGCTCCAATTTCTTTTGCATTGTTGCTCCACAGAAAAGTGGAGCTAGGCCTTTTCAATTATTTTTCCTTTGCCAGGTAGTGCTTCTGTGTTAAACTTTGTTATCAGAGTGTGCTGAAGAGAAATTACAAGCAGAAGGTGTTTTTCTTCCTGGCTTT
The DNA here is from genome assembly GCA_963573935.1 of Arctocebus calabarensis. NCBI lineage: Eukaryota > Metazoa > Chordata > Mammalia > Primates > Lorisidae > Arctocebus > Arctocebus calabarensis. The sequence continues at coordinate 31,232 of CAUYON010092343.1, forward strand.
TGTGGCTCCTCCCCGTAACCCACTGGGTTCCTCTCCAGTACCAGGCTCCCGCAGTTGATGGCCTCCACTGCACCCAGTGGCCACCAGCTTCCCCAGCATACCCATGAGGCAGTTTCAAAGCAGACTCTCTGGGGTGAGATACCTAGGAGAGGTACCCTAGTGGATGGGGTTCCTGAAAATCAGAGGGTGGATTTTCAGCAAATCTTCCTGCCAGTGCGGCACTACTTCTCTACCCTCCAGTGACCTGAGACTCTAACAGGACTGGATCTCAGACCAGCAGGACGGGGGAGGAGGTAGGTGGAAATGATCACTATTATAACCTTTGGGATTTATAGCTGCCATTTCTATACTCTTTAGGGTGTCATCTTACTAGCCAATACCTAGTTACTCTGATGCCTGGTATCATTAATATTAATAATAAACTTCCCTATTCCAATTACTATATAATAGAGTCTCTTGATGGGACCCTAATTGATACTAAGTTTATAATGCATAATACCAAAGACTCTAGGATAAGACTGGCGCAATTGATTATATTAAATTAAAATGTTTTGTGGCAAAGGAAGCCTTAAACAAACTCCCCCAAAATAACAGATTAGAAAAATACACACAGCATGTATAACAGAATAAGGAACATGAGCTGATCAATAAGAAAAAGACATAGATCCTAACAAAAAAATGGACAATACAGAGGCACAAGTAATTCATAAAAGAAATGCAAATAGCCAAAAAACTTAAGATGCTAAAACTCAGTAATCAATGAAATACAAGTTAAAATGATAAGCCTCCTTTTTTAAGGGGAGAAATACCACACACACACAAAAAGAAAAAAACAACTGAAGAGTTGTACTAATAAAAAGTGTGCATGAGAATGTAAGGAAATTCACTAATTGGTAGAAAATCAAACTGATAATGCTTTTTGGGAAGGGCAATTTAGTAGTACCTATAGCCAAAATTTTACATTGAACAGAGTTTTTTCAATTAACTGGAAGGAATCTAAATTTTTAGATGACATTTTTATGCTCATAAATTACATACATTTAAGGATCTGCAATACCATATATTTATAGCAGGTCCTCAAATAATGTCATTTCTTCAATGCTATTTTTTTTTTGGCCGGGGCTAGGTTTGAACCCACCACGTCCAGCATATGGGGAGGCGCCCTAATCCTTTGAGCCACAGGCGACGCCCCTTCAATGCTATTTTCTTATACCACTGATGAGGAAAAAACCCTGATTCTTAGCAGGGGCAACTGTCTGTGTGGAGTTTGTGTGTTCTCCCCATGTCTGTGTGGGTTTTCTCTGTATATTTCAGTTTCTGCTCCTATCTCAAAGTTGTTCAGGTGAGATGAACTGGCATGTCTAAACAGTCCCCATCTAAGTGTGCATGTGCGTGTATATGTGCGTGTGTGTGTATAAGCCCTGCCATGAGATGACGTCCTGTCCAGGGTTGGGTACCACCTTGCTCCCTGAGCTGCCCGGATAGGCTCCTGCCACCTGTCACCTGAAATAACTGGGTAAATAATTATCTTACTTGTTTTAAATTTATCATTCTTTAACGTTTGTATAGCTCACATGTTTCAATGTTTAATATTTGAAATGTTTGGGTCTATATGTGGAAGTTTGGTGATGTTTCTCTGACCAAAAATATGCCATGGAAATTTAACTCCTGTTTATATCAATTAGCCATTAGTAAAATTGGTTTCATTATATGTCTTTTTGCTTAAAGTTGCAGTGTCCCAGAACCTACTGACAACATTAAATGAGGACATACTGTATTCTGCCATTTGACAAAGGAGAATAACAGTGTTTCTCCATTTAATTTGTTTTCATTTTTCCTGGTATGTTTATTAGGGTAAAGAACCTGTTTAGCTAATACAGGGCATATTGATGGTATTGGTTTATTTATTCAATAGTTCTACTGCTATAGCATCCAGAAAGTTCTCTTTGCACATCATAAGGACTCAGATGATGACTTAGACTCCAACTGCAAGCCACTTGCCTCTCAGCACCTCATCTTTCTCGTCTAAAAAACACAGGATCCTTTATCATTTAATGACAATGATTAGTTCTGACAAACTGGGGGTCATATGCCACCATTCCACACATCCTTATATATTACTTTACAGCTTAGTTTTTAGATACATTATAGCTAAAGCTCAGACTTTTGTTGATACCCATAGCAGTGAAAAACAAGAATCAACTCTATTAAATGCAGGTTGCTTTGTCACTTGCTGCCATGGGTAACTGTTCAAAAGAAAGTCCTCCAATGTATTTCACATACTCAGAATACCAATGGAAGTAGAAGGACTAAAGAGTTTTTTATGTCAAATTATTTTTCTTTCTAAACTTTAGCCAGTGGTTCTCAACCTTCCTAATGCCGTGACCCTTTAATACAGTTCCTCGTGTTGAGGTGACCCCCAACCATAACAAAAGGAGTAGCAAAAAATTTACTTGTTCCCTTTCCTCTCTTTACCCATGACAGAATAATGTAATAAACTGGTTTTAATTTTTTTTTTTTTTTTGAGACAGAGCCTCAAGCTATCACCCTGGATAGAGTGCAGTGGCATCATAGCTCACAGCAACTTCCAATTCCTGGGCTCAAGCGAGTCTCTTGCCTCCGCCTCCCAAGTAGCTGGGACCACAGGCGCCCGCCACAATGCCTGGCCTAAACTGGCCTAATTAAATTTTTAATTTTTAAAAATTTTTTTTAAGAACTGACAATGGGAAGTATTTAGCTGTAAAAATTTAATTTGAAAAATTTAATACAAACATATTTGAGAACTTTCCGGTTGAATAAATTATATAAAACAAAATATTTAGGGCGGCTCCTGTGGCTCAGCGAGTAGGGCGCCGGCCCCATATACCGAAGGTGGTGGGTTCAAGCCCGGCCTCGGCCGAACTGCAAAACAAAAAAATAGCCGGGCGCTGTGGCGGGCGCCTGTAGTCCCATCTACTTGGGAGGCTGAGG
>CAUYON010092351.1:0-11209 GCA_963573935.1 Arctocebus calabarensis
ACAAAGGTTTAATAACCAAAATACACAGAGAACTCCAACGTATTAGCAAGAAAAGAACAAGCGATCCCATCTCAGGATGGGCAAAAGATCTGAAGAGAAATTTCCCTAAAGAGGACAGGCACACGACCTTCAGACACATGAAGAAATGCTCATTATCCTTAATCATCAGAGAAATGCAAATCAAAACTACCTTGAACTCCAGTAAGATTTGCCCACATGATGAAATCCCAAAACCAGAGATGTTGGTGTGGATGTGGAGAAAAAGGAACACTTCTACATTGCTGGTGGGAATGCAAACTAATACATCCCTTTTGGAAAGATGTTTGGAGAACACTCAGAGATCTAAAAATAGAATTGCCATTTGACCCTATAATTCCTTTACTTGGTATATACCCAGAGGACCAAAAATCACATTACAACAAAGATATCTGTACCAGATTGTTTATTGCAGCCCAATTCATAATTGCTAAGTCATGGAAGAAGCCCAAGTGCCCTTCAATCCACGAATGGATTAATAAATTGTGGTACTTGTATACCATGAAATATTATGCAGCCTTAAAGAAAGATGGTGACTTTACCTCTTTCATATTTACATGGATGGAGCTGGAACACATTCTTCTTAGCACAGTATCTCAAGAATGGAAGACAAAGTATCCAAAGTATACAGTCCTACTATGAAGCTAATTTATAGCTTTCATATGAAGGCTATAACCCAATTATAGCAAAAGAAGATGGGGAAAAGAGTAAGGGAGGGAAGGGGAAGGGAGGGTGGGTGGAGAAGAGGGTAAATGGTGGGATCACACTTATGGTGCATCTTAGAAGGGACAGGTGAGAAACCTACTAAATGCAGAACACAAATGTTTTGACACAATGAATGAGAAAATCCCATGAAGGTTATGTCGAACAGTTGGATGAAAATATTTCAGATTGTATAAGAAGCCAGTACATTGTACCCCATGATTGCACTAATGTACACAGCTACGATTTAATTAAAAAAAAAAAAGAAAAGGAAAAGGAAAACAGGTAGTCTGGAAACCACCAGGTGGTAACAGTGCTTCTAGGAAAACATGCTTTTCAAGTTACAGATAGCAACTTATGGCTGGACTTTTGGAATGCCACCAATTCATTAATTAGGAACTCCGTGTTCATTCGTGCTGAGTAGAAGGACTCTAGTTGGTGATTCCCGCTGTCTAGAAATTTGTTGATATTAATGTTAAATAAAACAGTGGTATAATATTAAATTAGTGAGCTATTAATAGTCTGAAATATTATAGAAAAGGAAGAATAATGTGAATCTGAGTATGTCACACCTGCAGGTGACACCAATCTTGTCTTTTGTAAAAAACCAGTAAAAATCAATCACAAGAAGCAAGATGTAGCATGTTTTGAAGGACAAAAAGCCAAAAGGAATTTGGCGAAAGACAGTTCATGGATACAGGTATATTCAAAAGCCATTTAATGGACAAAACAAAAACTAACACAAATAAACCAAACAACCAACCAAATTCATTATTAGGACAGTAGAATTCGTTGAAAATATATTTGAATTCTTACTGCATGTACTGTAAATAGATATATTCCAATATGCAAGAGCTTATAATTTTTAGGTAGATATAAATCACTTATTTAAAACATGTTTTGAGGGCACATTACTTTCTAAATCTATCCACATAAAATTAGGTGATTTTTTTAATCATAATTTGAACATAAGGACTTATGTTTTTGTTTGAATAAGATGACTCATTAACATCTGTAAATAATAATTACCTGTCTTTCTTTGGTCTTCGTTTTTCTTCTTGGATTGACTTCTAAAGGGAATTGAAGAATTCAAAAATCTATATCATATTAGGATCCTAATACCATGTAATTGACACATTATTCTAATCTTAATATGTAAATACATTTATTACTAAAAGGTTAAGTTAGAAATAAGCAAGTGGATCCACTATTTTAAGTCTAAAGAAATGCAGTTTATTCAAATTTGCTTAGTTATAGATTTCTGATTATTTTCACCAAGGCTGAACTGACATGAAAAAAGTGCTTACCACACAGTGGCCATCATGGAGCAGGTGACATAAGGTCTACTTGCTTACAAATGGGAGCCAATAGTAAAATTTCAGAGAAACCCGATTCTCTATCACAAATGTAGTTGTGATTTAAGCAGGTTAATTAGGCTGTTTTGAAGTCTCACTTATAATTCATACTTGTTTGCATGCAAGGCAGACAGTTGGATGTGGAGGACAGGTATGGCAGTCCATAAAAAAGAACAGAAATGTGACTTCCTCAACCTATTGGAGCCCATTTGTGGCATAAACATAGTAGCACAAACAATATATATGTTTATTTGCACAATGTTTGTATAGTTGAGAACTTTATGTCCATGTATCAAGGCACAAATTAGTATATTTAGGTATGGACATAATTAGATCTATTTTATTCAACACTTCAATTAGAACACTAACAAAATAGCACTACATTTTTATCTTACATATAAAGCAATATTATCTTCAGTATTGTCACATCAGAAATGTGTTTCTTTGTGTGCTACCTCAACACATTTGAGCTCGTGTACTTATGTGTTAGGAGAGCATATATGTCTTTTAGGCTGAGAAAATAAATACCATAGTGACCTTGAACCAGTTGAAGATATTATAATTGTGGAAACCCTGTTGACTGGCACCATAAAAGTATAAGATAATAGAAATAGTAATTAAAAATGGTTTGTTAATATTGAGGGTTTCCCCCACTAGGTTAGGGACATAGTAAATTTTTTTTTTTTTTTTTTTTTTTGAGTCTCATTCTGTCACTCTGGGTAGAGTGTCATGGCGTCATAGCTCACAGTAACCTCAAACTCTTGGGCTCAAGCAATCCTCTTACCTCAGTTTTTCATTTTTAGTAGAGACATGGTCTCACTCTTGTTCAGGCTGGTCTGGAACTCATGAGCTTAAGCAGTCTGCCCACCTAAGTCTCCCAGAGTGCTAGGATTACAGGCATGAGCCACCGCAAACAGCCAATCATTTTTTTCTTCTGATGTATACTTTGTAGTCTTCTAAAATAGGGATAAGTCTAACAATACTTTTATTCATATTAGTTTGGCATATGAGTGTGTAGCTGAGGTAGAAGTGAGTGCCTTAATTGCAGAGACCATTCAGGAGCCAAAGATGAAAGGGGCAGGGTAACAATGACATTTCTGTCCATCCCATTTTCTACTATTCGCACTCTTGATATAATGCTGCAGGCTAAGAGATGCTTACAAATAAATATATGGCCAACACAAGTACAGTGGCCACTAGCAATGTAATTAATAATATATCACATCAGTATGACATCAGTTTGACTTGATATTAATATGACATTAAGTAATATGACATCAGTTTTACTATGACATTCAGAGCTCCTGCCTCCCTAATCCATCACCTGAAAACAAGTTCCTTTTATTCATGGTAACAAATATCTGTAGTCCTAAGTTATGCTTACATGATGGCACTACGTTGAGTGGCAGAGTTGCCCTATAACAACCAAGGATCAAGTAATATTCTGCCCTTGACCTCTCACGCTGGTGAGAATACCTCTTTGTATTGGATCAGCCCTTCTGTCTGGGAGATGGTGGATATAATAGGTTGGTTCTCAGTTATGGAAACTTCTAGAAAAGGAAATACTGTCCAGGCTTATTTCATTCTTGCTTGTGCTAGAACATGTTAGTGAAATATAACTCAGTAATATATTTCTCCAAAAATTACTTGAGATGGCTTCTAATAGAAGTAGTTATATGGTCAAAGAAATGAAGTAGACATTGTGAACGAGAAAAGGAGGCTGGAGAAACAGGTGCATTAAGGTACAGCCTATGTTTACCTTTCAGCGTCCTAGCAGTGGGGGCCTAACGGGAGGCATGATATTATGAACCATGTCCTTCATTATGAAAAAGGAAGCTTATCATTCCTCAAGGGGGAGGATTTAATAAGAATTTTATCACCTGGGGCTTTATATTGGGGCATTGATTGGTTTTGAAATTGTTATATAAATTAAAAACTTGAAATGTGTAGTTTCCTGTAGAACTAAAGGGGAGAGAGAGAGAGGGAAAGAGAGAGAGAATGAGAGAAAAGGAGATGAAAACTACTCTGGGACATTTTCTGGTGAGGGTGTTTCTTGAAGAGGCCTTTGAGAGAGCAGAAGTCTTAGCTTGGAGACTTTGAAGAATCTGCTTTTAATACTCAGATCCATTACTTTGTGGTGGATACAATTATACTTTCCTTTTGGAAACACATGAATACTTTATTTATTTAGAGATCTTTACAAGGATACAGAAGGAGCCAAAACAGGAATAGAAGAAAAAGACTGGAGTGGCCAACCTCCCTACCATCGTAGTTGAGGAAAAGAACTGGAGAGAATTAAACTGGAAGGGACCTCTGAGAGCACCAGGTTCAATTACTCATTTTTTAAGAAACTGTTGGTGCTGAGTCATTTTTGTTGATGGCTGCATAGTTTCTGAGTTACACCAGGATGTGTCTGCTCAGCTAATGCTCTCCCCAAGCTTCTGAGGCTTGGATCACTTTATTTTGGACACAAAAGCAGCAACATTTCCTAGATATAAGAGAAGAAAGATTTCCAATCGCAGGAGAGAGCGGGTGTTGATGTTAAGGCAGCCAGAATGACCATGATAGGAAGTGACATCCAAGGAGAAACAAAAGTTATGAAAACAGGAAAAACAACTGAAAACACAGACATTGGTGTCGGGCAAGTGTGAGTGAAATAATTTTCCACAGCTCAGCACTGGTAGTTCCTTATTTAACAGACAGTTTTCTATATGGAGAAATAGACAGTGACTATATTGAGCAACACAGTGTTCCAGGTACTGTGGCCGTAACAGTGAGCAGAGGCCCTGCTTCATGGAGCTTCATCTATGGAGGGGATTTGGATAGGAGACAAGTAGATAAGTACAGAAGGGCCTCTGTAAGTCGACCACCCAGGGGACTGTTGACCACCCAAGGGACTGTAACACACTGATCAACATATGGCAGGGGTCAACATCAGGACTAGGCCTACTGTACTGATACGTACATGTGGCGTATGGCCAGTCTATGAAAATTAGGTCAATTTAAAGAGGTGGTCAATGTAGGGAGGTGGTCAGCTGTGGAGGTTCTACTGAATTTATAAATGCTTTGCCCATAATTCTAGCTACTCGGGAGGCTGAGGCAAGATTGCTTGAGCCCAAGAGTTTGAGGTTGCTGTGAGCTATGACACCAGGGCACTCTACAAAGGATGACAAAGAGATTCTGTCTTAAAAGAAAAAAAAGAAGTAGGCCAGGGAAATATAGAGAGACGGGGTACTACTTCAGCCATGGGAGTCAGGGAGATTCTCTGATAAGGATACATCTGAATAAAGTACAAACATTTTGAACAGTGCTACAAGAAAATTTAACAATAATTTATTGTATATTTTAAAATAACAGAAATGGAATGTTCCTAACAAAAAAAATGATAAATGCTTGAGGTGACAGATGCCCCTAATTACCCTGATTGTATTTATATCAAAATGTCATATGTATCCCATTGATATGTACAACTACTTTATCTCCATGATAATTAAAAATATGAAGTACAAGCATTTTATTTTTGCTCACTGCTGTGACCGTGGGTCATCAAGAAAAGGTTTAAAGTATTCAGTATAATATCTTTTAGAAAGATTTTCAACAAAACCATTTACAATTGCAGAAAGTGTTTTGGTGATTAAAGGAAGTAGGTCCCCATTATAGGTACAAATTTCACTTATCTCCAATCCTGGGAAGGGTTCAATAAATATAAACACACGTGAGTTTTCAGTTGTTTTCTGTATTTTAGTTTTCCTGGAAGCCACAGATTTCAAGACTTAGAGTTATAAAAAGGTATCCTCGTCACTAATAACTTAGGATGTATTAAAATAGTTTATATTCATTTTTCAATAATAGTGCAAAAAAAAGTAAGCCGCTTCTTGGGGACAGAGACTCATCTACAAGACTCAGAATCGATTCCATAATTCTCACTGACTGGTTGTTTAAGTAGTAAACATTTTACCTCATTTCAAGTCTTTTACAATTTCTCCTATTGAAAATATTCTCTGCTGTTGAAACCATTACAGTCAATTATCGGTTGTACTTAATAAAGGTCATCAAGCTTCATTTACTACTTAAATTCAGGGTTACTGAGGAATGTTTGGTAATTTCTAATCTTGTTGTCTGCTATTCTATTTAACTACATAAACAAGCATCAGACGATTTGCTTCTTTTTTTTTTTTTTTTTTTTGAGCGGTATAAAAAAAATCAATATCCTTTCTTAATACCGTATCTCTTATAAAGTAACTGTCAAATGCAGATATCTGGACCTTTGGAATTTTCTCAATTTACTCTTAATTGTATTTTGCTCTTTTATTTCATTGCACTTATTTGTAGAACCAACTTGTACTGAATACTTATTACACTTTGGGCCAAATGCAACGGAAAACTCCTTGACCTCCTGGAAGCCACTTCAATCCTTCCTTTGTACAATTAAGTGTCTTCATAGGGGACTAGGAAGTGCCTAGGGAGGTTCCAGGAGGAGCTCCCTTGGGATGTGGGAGTGTTAAGAAGGCTTCCCCAGGACAAAGACATCTAGGCTGAAGGTCTTTTAGTCATGAATAAGAAGAGAAAAAGGAAGTGGTTTGAGGCTGAAAAAGAGCTTGTCTGAGGGTAAATACTTATGACATTTTGGTGAGAGATCAAGTCATGAGACGGAAGGACCAAAGTGGAGAGTTTGAAGGCATGAGTGAAGGCCAAGATGGGAGGTTGGGAAACTAAGCAGTGGGCCTAGATACTGAAAAGAGGGAAAAAACATAAAACCGAAAGACCAGTAGGAGGAGTGATGTAGAAATGTAAGAATCATTGGCCTGGAAGAGGGTATTGGCACAGGACATGGAGAGAGACAGAGAAATTCAAGAGCTCTTTAAGAGGTAGATTTTTGGACGCAGGAGATGAGAAAAAAGGAGTTAGGATAATAGATTACTGGCTTGTAAAACTAGCTGGTTTTTCATAAAAGAACACACCTTGTGTGAGTCTCTTTCTATGGAATACTCAGCACAGGCAAATCTGTAGAGACAGAAAGTAGATTGGGGATCGATAGAACTTGGGTGGGAGTTCTGGAGGATGGGGAGTGACTGCTGCTCATGAGTACAGAGTTTTTAGGGGATGATGAAAACGTCTTGAGATTGACTATAATGGCTGCCCTAAAAACCATTTAGTTGTGGGTGAATTGTAGGGCATGTGACGTGTATATTAGCAAAGTTGTATGCGCACGGGTGCATGGATGCATATGTGTGCATGTAAATATCTATATATGATGCCTGTGTACATCATGTACATTCTGTAAAAAGAACATTAGGCAGTTTGATATTTGAGTCTGGAGCTAGAGGGAGATCTAAGCTGGAGATAAAGGCTAAGAAATCTGCAGTGATGAAGGTCACGGTGGCTGATGGGATTGTCCAAATGAAGTAAGAGGGGACAAGAACGTGAGATTGAATCCAACAACACCACAAGGGAGAGGAGACTTCTGTGGAAACTGAAATCGCTGGGGAGAAGGGAAAGGACTAGAAGAAACTGGCTAACTTGGAGGTGGGAGATAAATGTATTTCCAATGAATCCTGAGAGTTTTAGCACATTGTTTGGGTTGTCCGAAGGGCATGGAGAAGCGCACTCTCTCCGAGTAGGAGTGGAAGGGTAAGTATTGCAAACAGAGGTACTAGCAGGTATAAAGGCCTTGGGAGCATGAGAGAGTGCCCCTAGCTGGCAGAGTCAGAAGTAGGTCACTACGGGACACAGCAAGCCAGGAGACCAGGTAAAATGTCGTCCTGGGTCCCAAAAGGAAGGCCTTGGAAGGAATCTAGAGTTTATGCTGAAGGAGTTTCTGAGCCATTTATGAGACTGTGTAGGAAGGAACATGATCAGATTCAAGGTGTAAGGGAATTTACTGTTGTGAGATGGAGAGGATGAGATTTGATGCATCTAGGTGGGGCCTGAAATATTCCAGAGATGATGGTCTGCAATAGCTGCTGTGAGATCAGAGGAGGGAGGCCAAGTGGAATCAGCTTCTGCAGGCGGAAGCCACAATTTAGAGCAGTGGATTAGACAGCAGATGTGAGAGAGAGGCTGGGGTCCGGGATGGTCCTGGGTGCTTGGTGTAGAAAACCAAGTGGATGAGGTGGCATTTGCTGGGAAACAGGACTGACTGAGATGGGAATGGTAGGCCTGCAGGGCTGATGCTGTGAGTTCTCATGCTGCAAACTGTGAGTCAGAAGCCTCAATACAATTAATGGCCCTGACAGCTAAAACGTGCTCAGCTATGTCTCAGAATCCTGATCCATGAGATGGGGATGCCACGTGAGGGGCTCTTTCTAGGACTGGATATCACAGTAGATGGGAACATGCCTCATTTTAGGCCTAGAATCTAAAAGATGCTCAATGAATCTACTTCTTCCTTTCCCTCCCTTATTCTACTTTCACCCAAACCCATCCACTGACATTAAGCTGCTCCTCTGGTGAGCTCCTGCTACGATAGCCTTCTCTTTCTGGGTTGATATTTGCACATCAGCTCAGATTAATGGATAGCAGAGAGGTTGTACAGAAGACATGGTGGACACATGACCATGGCAGATGCTTGAACATGAGGAAGAAGGGCTGGGAGAGTGAAGTGCCAGGTGTCTAGCCAGGGGAGGGCCAGTGAAGAGAATCCAAATGGCTTCTCCCTTCTGCCTGGCCTTCATCTATAGCCACAGTCTTACACGGGCCTTTCATACGTGCTAAGACTCCATCTGATAGTAAGAGCAAGCTACTTACATGTAGCAGGTAATAATATGTGGAGTCTTCAGGGTTATTTAATGTTTTGGGTTTCCGAGGTCGTCGTGGGGGTCTCAACATTTTTGACTCTTCTCCTTTGGGGTTACCTGTAAGAAAGGTGACCATAAATCAGAATTTAATTACAAAGGCTACTATCAAGCAATGTTTCCCTTCTGGGATCAATGAGAAATAATCTACATACAACTGAGGTTGTAGCTGGAAGATAGAGGAAATACTTTGGTTTCCCCAACCAACCTTACAGTCCTCAGCAGGCACGTCCCTCCCATTGCCTGGTGGTCTAGAACCTCGATGGCTAGAGGGAAGAAAAGGAAAGGAAGGAAAGGGGTCCATGGTCTGTGAATGCAGACTAGGGAACACACGGGGTGAGGAGTCAAAGCCACCAGAAAACCTTTGAGAAGGATTGTAACTCTCATAGAATCTCTCCAGTCCCTTCCCTGCCCCTGCCCCCCAGACTCATGTTCATGGTCTTCATTTTAAAGCACCACTTTGTATGAGATATGGCCCAACTCTGCTCATTTCCAGAGCTGATTGTTTTTCCAAAAGTTTGATCTAGTCTTTCACCAAAATATAGAACCTCAAACCATTAGAATCTTCAGATCTGACTTGAAAATAGCGACCAAGAATAAATTTTGTCATCTTTTTCTGCCACTACAGCCAGGTTCTCAGAGCTAGAGCAACACTGAACTTTGGGAGCTCTGCGTGCTTGGAGGTGTGTTCACTGCAGGTGACTTTATGTTGACAGAGCTAATGGGCCTCCTGCTAAGTATTTCTGTCTACATTTTCATGCTTCTTGATCACTCTATCTTCAACTGCAGTTGGGCAAGAATGTCCACTTGACAGATACATCAGAACAAGGGTGGGAGTTGGGAGGGGGTGCTTATTGGAGAGTAGCTGCATTCAAAGATATCCGAGCATCTATGTCTTAGGATTTAAACATGGCAAAAGATCATGAATTCACTTAATCGTTGATTCCTAATTGGCAGTTGTAGAAATATACAGAGAAACTCAATTGTCCCAAACCACAATGTTCAAATCAAATCAAATCTAATTGGGTCAATAAATATTTATACTTACTGTATGCAAACAATTGGGACTGGCAGTGAAAATCAGTTTCAACCAGGCTGAAAGACTCAATATGTCTAACTTTCTAGTGCCATGATCAGTCCACGAGGTGAACATACTTATCACAACAGCATTCGTATGTGAACATTACCCTGCTCATTCATTTCACAATGTATGGGAAATTGTTGGATGACAAAGGAGATCAGCTAGTTGAGAGTGTTTCCAAGAGGTGTAATGCTTGAAGCAATGCTAATCAGAAAGAACCTCAACAATCATGCACCACTGGCCTCTTTGTAACAAAACAGAAGTAAATAAGATATTTGTTAATGAGACTGTGTTAACAGAGATGAGTAACAGACAGAAGTAAAAGTGCTTTTCCAGCCGCATCCCTGGAGGTTCATCTCCCATTTTCTTTTTCTTGCGTCTCCACAGGAATAGACAAAAGATAGGAAGGGAGGTCGGATATCTGAGCCATTTCTGGACTCTGTCTTAGACCATCTCAGGCACAAAGAAAGAGGGAAAATCCTGAATTCTTGCCATCATCACAAATAGTGGTCTATTTCTTCCTTTTACTTACTATCTCTCCCAAGGCTCATTACTAAATAGCTACAGTTGGCTCTTGCAAAGTGTTATTATCATTTTAAAATCTATTGGTCATATTGACATATATTAATCATTTGAATCTGAACGGCAAGGAACATAAAAATATGGGATCAAGCTATTACTATTATTTTTTGAGACAGAGTCTCACTCTATTGTCCTGGGTAGAGTGCCTTGGTACCATAGCTCACAGCCACCTCAAACTCTTGGGTTGAAGGGATCCTCTTGCCTCAGCCTGGGAGGCAAGTAGCTGGGATGATAGGTGCCCACCACTCGCCTGGCTTGTTTTTCTATTTTTAGTAGAGATGGGGTCTCACTCTTGCTCAGGGTGGTCTGGAACTCCTTAGGTCCAGCAATCCACCTACCTCAGCCTCCTAGAGTGCTAGGATTGATGCATGAGCTACTGAGCCTGGTCAAGTTATTATACATTCTTAATGTTTTTAGAAACATATGAAAAGTGGCCTGTGGCAAAGAATCTGAATAAATGCCAGGAGAGTGAAAAACAAAAGAACCTCTGGGAATGAAGGCATTCTTGAGCTTATCCCCATTTTTTTTTTTTTATAATTTTATTGAATCATAATTCTGTACATTGGTGCAATCATAGGGCATGATTCATATACATTCAGAAATGTTTTCATCGTACTGTTACAGATAGCCTTCATGGCATTTTCTTGATCACTATATAA